>JASDQU010752644.1:76408-91548 GCA_032191745.1 Picea mariana | reverse complement strand
CCCAAGGCTGACTAGTGACTCTTCCAAGTGGAAAAATTCGAATTTGCTGAGGTGGCAGAATGTCTTGATTTTCTGTTCAACATAAATTGTCCATATCCTTTGAAATATCTTCTTTCCTCATAATATGTCAAAAATAATTGTTGTGCTGGACTTGATAATTCATGTGAAATGCATTGGAAAAGGTCCCAAACCTTTTCATATCAAAAATCCCTGACCTGTGCAAAAAATTATTCGAATTCTGGATAAACAGACTTTCAGTGGTTGACTGGAACAGTTCCTAGGTAATTTAACCACCGAAAGTCAGAATTTTCAAAAAAAATTGCCTTTGGGAAAAATCAATTTTCTCAGCCATGGAATATCCGTTTCGCACGTTTCAATAGTCGATCGACATCTAAAGATCATAGGCTTTCCAATGGTATAATAAGATTTGGATTTGGAGCTAGGGAATATAGTCAAAATTTCCCTACAATATTAGGAATATTTCCTTCAAAAATGCTGGTGCGTTTTTGAGAGTTAACAATATCCACCGACTCCAACTATCGGCCATGTATGATCCATACTAGATATAACCAACTACCCAATCTACCTTCTCTATGTTCTTGACAACCCATATTTCTTTGTCTTTGTAGAGTGTTTTAGTGGCATGTTCCGATCCTATTCCCCATTACTGAGAAAAAGTAAGCCATCGATTTGGGTAAAAGATACTATCATTACCACCTAGACGATCAGACATCCAACCCATAATCGCAATGACCCAATTGCAAGAGCGGAGCTCTACCAACTGAGCTATATCCCCTGTATCCGGACCAAGTGGAGCATACATGAAAAAATTTTTGCTTTTTATTCCTATGATTTTCCCTGGTGCAGCTGGGCTATCCTAGACTTCAACCAAAGACCTCGCCCGTGAAGTAAATCCTCGCACCTGCGATACTATCTAATCCACTAATTGGAAGAGAATCAATAGATTCTTTTTTAGAAGTGATTCATCCTTCCTGAACGCAGCATACAACTTCCTCTCTGTTGTACTGCGCTATCCAAGTGTGCTTGTTCCCTTTCCTTTTCTTTTTATTTCCTCGTCGAGCCAACGGTGAGCAAGTGGAAATAAATTTTAATAAGAAAAGGAGGCGTTGAAAGACCCTCCTGGCCCAACCCCGGGACACTCCAAGATCCTTTTTTGAACCTGCTCTTCTCCCATCATCAGTAGATGGATAAAGAGATCTCCATTGTACTGATCCAAGGGTCGTTCATAGTGGGGGGTCGAATACCAAGAGTTATTTTTATTTACACCAAGCATTCTTCTATTCTTATGACTAGATCCAATCTACTCGGCCCTGCAGAAAACGAATTGATAGAATTTGATTTTCACATTATTCCTTTAGGGAATAATGAGGAAATCCTATTGACTATTGTTTCCTATGGACCTCTAGGAAAATAATGAAAAGGATCGAATGGTATGATCCCTCCGTCAGCCTACCTAGAATGAAAAGGGTGATCCCATAGTTCTTGGTCTGTGAATATGCGTTGTTAGGTGCTCCATTTTCCACATCTAGGCTGAAATTCAACCTGTGCCCGAGAGATATCCATCCATACACTGGTAAGGGATGTATGGATTCTCAAAAAGAGAGGATCCATGGTGGATAACCACCGCCCCCCCCCTCCCCCCTCGGGCTTCCCAGATCCACAAATGAATAGAAAGTTGGATCTTCATTCGATATCACCTGAATCACCCCATCTATCCTGCTAAGGATAAGTTCAGTTCCAAACCTCGGTTCGAACAAATAGGAGTACACCATGCTAATGTGCCTTGGATGATCCACATCTTCAGGTCAGGCGTTGATGAGTACATTGAACTATCCATGTGACTGATAGCCTTCACAACCTAGGTACAATGACGCAATTATTAGGGGCATGCTCTACCACTGAGCTAATAGCCCATCATGCAAGCCTCCTGGGGAGGGAGGCCTACGCCTACACCAAAACCAATATATTATAAATGAGCTAATATCCCTTCATTGTGCAGGCCTCTCGAGGATGGAGGCCTCAATATATCCAAAATAGCAGAAGAGAAACCCTACTCTTTTTTTTCCTCCCCATGTTGCCACCCAGGCGAAGACATAGGGAAGCAAATGGGAGATGGGATTCTATCAACTTGTTCTAACATGGGATGATAAGCTCATGGTCTCACTTCACTGTCAAGACCCGAAATAATACTTCCATATATGAGCTTGGCTCAGATGTGCTTCCTTTCGATTGTAGTGTCAAACGACTCAAGATGCCCAAAAAACATCAGCTCTCCCTGAAAAGGAGGTGATCCAGCCGGACCTTCCAGTACGACTACCTTGTTAGGAATTCACTCTAGTCACTAGCCCAGCCTTCGACATCCCCCTCCTTGCAGCTAAGGTAACAACTTGGGGCATGGACAACTCCCATAGTGTGACGGGTGGTGTGTACAAGGCTCGGGAACAGATTCACCATCGTATGGCTGACCGACGATTACTAGCAATTTTGGCTTCATGCAGACGAGTTACAGCCTACAATCTGAACTGAGGCCGAGTTTTTGAGGTTAGCATGCCCTCGTGGGGTTAGGACCCTTTGTCCCGGTCATTGTAGCACGTGTATCGTCCAAGGCGTAAGGGGCATGATGACTTGACATTATCCTCACCTTCCTCCGGCTTATCACCGACAATCTGTTCAGGGTTCCAAACTCAATGCTAGGAACTAAACACGAGGGTTGTGCTCGTTGCCGGACTTAACACAACACCTTACAGCACAAGTTGACGATAACCATGCACCACCCATGTCCGCGTTCCTGAAGGAACTCCTCTCTTTCAGGAGGATTCACGACATGTCAAGCCTTGGTAAGGTTCTTCTCTTTGCATCGAATTGAACCACATGCTCCACCGCTTGTGCGAGCCCCCATCAATTCCTTTGAGTTTCATTCTTGCAAACGTACTCCCCAGGCGGGATACTTAATGCGTTAGTTACAACATTGTGCGGGTCGATACGCACAACACTTAGTATCCATCGCTTACGACTAGAACTACTGGGGTATCTAATCCCATTTACTCCTCTATATTTTGTCTCTTAGTGTCAGTGTCGGCCCAGTAGAGTACTTTCGTCGTTGGTGTTATTTTCGATATGAACGCATTTCACCGCTCCACCGAAA
Organism: Picea mariana; assembly: GCA_032191745.1. Taxonomy (NCBI): domain Eukaryota; kingdom Viridiplantae; phylum Streptophyta; class Pinopsida; order Pinales; family Pinaceae; genus Picea; species Picea mariana. The sequence goes on along the minus strand of JASDQU010752644.1, from coordinate 88,382 downwards.
ATTCCCTCTTCCCCTACCATACTCCAGCTTGGTAGTTTCCACCGCATGTCTAGGGTTGAGCCCTGGGATTTGACGATAGAATTGAAAATCCACCTACAGACTCTTTACACCCAATCATTCTGGATAACGCTTGCATCCTCTGTATTACCGCGGCTGCTGACACAAAGTTAGTCGTTGCTTATTCCTCAGATACCATCATTGTTTATTCTCCAAGAAAATAATTTCATGACACGTGGGCCTTCTGCCTTCACACGACATTGCTCTGTCAACATTTTTTCCATTGCGGAAAATTCCCCACTGCTGCCTCCCGTAGGAGTCTGGGTCATGGCTCAATCCTAATGTGGTTGATCATCCTCTCAGACCAGTTATTGATCGTTGCCTTGGTAATCCATTGCCTCACCAACTAAATAATCAGACGCAAGCCCCTCCTTGGTCAGATTCCTCCTTTTTCTCCTCATCCTATGGGGTATTAACAGTCATTTCCAGTTGATTTTCCCCTCCCAAGGGCAGGTTCTTATGCGTTAATCACCCGTTCGCCACTGGAAACACCACTTCCCATCCGAATTTCATGTGTTAAGCATGCCACCAGCGTTCATCCTGAGCCAGCATCAAACTCTCCATGATATTCATAGTTTCATTACTTATAGCTACCTTGTGGACAAAGCTGATTCAGAATCATCTTTAGGCATAACTTGTCTCCATTCACTTCATATAAGCTCATCCTGGAGTTCACTTCCAGTATAGCCAGCCTTACCCTCTCATGTCAATCCCACAGGCCTAGTACGATGAGAGAACCATAAAATAAATGTAAGGGCTCACGTACATTCATAATTGTTCTGAGACATAACATAACTTGTCTCCATTCGCTTCGTGTCAGCTTAGCCCGGAGTTTCCAGTATAGCCACCCCCACCCTCCTCTCATGTAAACCTATGAGCTACTAATAAATTATGGGGGACCCTTTCGACTCAGTAGTAGAGTAACACCATGGTAAGGCATAAGTCATCAGTTCAAGTCCAGTAAAGGGGCTCATGTTTCCTACGAAGAAATAAGGTCCAGGTTTCTATTTTTCATCATATGATCTAAATATGCTCACGAAGAAAATATTTTTTCGAGGGATGAAAACTATCTGTCATGATAGGTTTCATGCAAAACATTTTTTATGACGGAGTCTCACACCTAATATAGGGGGATGACCACTATATTTTTCTCAACAATAGTCTTCTTCATCCTGCTACTATAGGATCAGTAATAGTCTACTCCATCTTCGTCAATTTTTGACATATCAAAGGTATTATGGATAACTCGTAATTGGAATCATAAACAACATGATGCCTCCACATATATGGTTGACTTAAAAAAATATCACAGACTTCCAGTGGGGAAGCATCACATAGTACCTCATCCTTGAAGGGATTGATGTTGTATGACAGGCGACACTGTTGGATGACATGAAGATCTCATCCCTAGTGAAATCATTCGATGTTGTATGGTTGCGGGTTTGGTGTTGTGTGCAAATCTAACTTCTTGAATACCTATGTTGATATTAGGTTATTCCGTCTTCCAATATCAACAATAAAATGCAGCAGATTCCCCTTCACCCACATCTGTAAATGGAAAAGGAGCTCCCCCTCCTCGGGATCCTTTGGTTCTTCTAGTTATATTGTTGTGGTCACAACAGTAGCAATAGGTTATGCATTAATGACTTGACTCCTTTTGTTATTGTATGAATCTGAGTATGGGTCTGACTCGGGGTTCATCTTTGTTTCTTTGATCTCGAACTCCAATGATTTTTTTGAGCGTCATTCATATTGATTAAGGTTGGTTGTCATTGATGTCAACCATGGAAGAAATCCCCGTAACACAAAGGTTGGGTAATGGACCCAAGATTGTTTGATGTAAAGATGAATCATTATTGTCTTTTCATGGTTGATAATAAGTAGAAATGAATGAACTCCAAAGTGGTCCCCTTATGGTGAAATCCCTCACGGGAAGACGCTTTGTAGATTGAGTTATCCTAGAAGTATGGTTAGAGAAACCATGCTTATTTTTGGAATAATGATATGGACGCTAGTGAATTTTTCATTGAAACTATCCTATATGAATAGTGTGTGTCATGACATTTCTGGTGGTATGTGGAATGTCACATAACTCCTCATGGTTAGAGAGTTATGGCCATGAGAAGTTGGAGAACCCAGGTTTGGGTAATGGACCCAATTTTGTTTGATTGATAACGGTATGAGTTTTGATATATTTTCAGGTAATAATGTTCTATATGGATAGTACATGTCATTCAATTTATGGTGGTATGTGGAACGTCACATAACTCCTCATGGTTTGAGAGTTATGGCCTTACGAAGTTGGAGGACCCTCATATGTCATCTAGAAGCCCCAAAAGGTCAAAGTAGTCAAAGTGGTTTATAGAAGCCCCTATATAAAGATACCTTTCTGTTTTTTCACAATGGTACCATCCACTACACACTAAAAATGCTTGATTACATCATATCTTTATATAGGCTACGTCCGCTTAAGTACCCCTTACATTAGGACAATCACTAAGGAATATATAATGGAAATTCATCCTCTAACATAAATACCATCCCAATTGAAAGAAATAAAAAAGTTGTTTTCAAAGCTGCCCCCATCTTCTTTCACAAAGCAATCTTATACTAAAAATCTTAAAATATGGAGGGCCAGTTTTTGAGGGTGTAAGAGGCTAACCCATCAGGATACTGAACAAGTCCACTGGTAGCGTGTACCTACATGTGGTATGACTAGGTAAACCTGTCGGAGTACTGAATAGACTTGCTGGAAGTGGGGCATTCTACCTAGCGAGGATGTTAATCTAACAAAAAAATAATAAGAAATTCCTAAATCTTAAACTTGTCCTGATCTACGACATTACTTGTAGACAAAGATGACACGAAGTATGTATGGTTAAGACAAGGTTAATGAACTCCATAAATTTTCCATTGGGAACTAAATTTGAGACTATCTCAAAACTCTCTCACCTACCTCTTCTTAACTATATATAGGATGTTCTATCCTATAGGTGGGGCCATATTCTAACCGTCTCGTCAGATCGATCAGTGAAATTTATCTCTACACTTAACAAGCTGTAAATCTTCGGCTTTTGGGAGAATTGACTGGTTTCCTATATTTTTTATTTTGAGGTGTTGCAATACTTAGGTGTGGGGGAGGGGTTTCATGAGTTGACAAATGATAACATTTCCTAGAAGAAGTAGAATCTTTGTAATATATGTGTGTGTGTGTGTGTGTGTGTGTGTGTGTGTGTATTGTTTTCATGATACAGGCTATTATAGCAACAATTATTTTACTTTGAAATGCTAAATTAGATACCACTGACATTGGTGTGTGTTATAAGCCTGCTGTGCATTTTATTTATATATTTTTATGTTTATACAATGGAAGACTTCTTAACTGGTTTTTTGTGACAATTACAGATCGATAACACATTGTTAAACTCACTACAGATCTGTGTTACACACCTATGAACAGAGGAACAAGGTTAAGTGGCTATATATTAGGCTAGGTATTTATCTCAATGTGGTTTTGATTTGGAGTTTGTTGGATGAGAGTCTAGGTCTAGGGAGCTAGGATAGGGTTTCCAAAAGATGAGTTGTAAAGATAGAATGGGGCAAGGTAGGTATACTCAGTAGCATTTAGGATTTGTCATTGTGTATAGGGTAGATGAGGTGAGTTTAAAAATGGGCATGAGATCATGAATCCATTCATAATAATAAGGTGTAACATAACATGATAGTTTCATCCAAAACATAGCAAATAACTTTGAATTATGCTTATAATGTTATGAAACAATCATAGGAAAACATGGAAATGGCAACAAATTGTAGCAGAAGAGAAACAAATTTGGAGGATGATTTGGAAGCCTTCCTCGATGATTTATGAATGGAAATATGAAGATGTCCTCTACACCCTAGATTCATTAATCCATTAAAAAAACCTACATCTAACTCCTTCAAAATTGATTTGAAAACAATCTGTCCAAAAGCGCAGTGACTGTGACAGAAGCACAACAGAAAAATAGGGGTCAAAGATGGGACGATAACTTTTTAACCATAATACATTTTACAAAAATGGGAGAGGTTTTTGTATATAAGGTTGTTTTTAAGATAAACCTCTCTCAGGGTTTTGAAATTCATTCCCATGTTCTTGGAATATATGCCACAAAAGAATGACTAAAACAGGAAATTAAATTGGGGGATTTGATTTTATGAAATGGGCCTCCAAGAAAGTTGAATATATCCCACTATATGCTACATGTGTAAATACTGAAGGAGGTTATTATTATTTGGTATTTCCTTAAAAAAAACTCCTTTTGTTTTCCAAAATTCATATTTATTTGGTCAAAAACCTATTTTGAAAATAATGACTAAACCAGGAAATTAAATTGGAGAATTTGATTTTCTGAAATAGGTCTCCAAGAAAGTTTAATATCTCCCAATATATGATACATGTGTAAACACGGAAGGAGGTTATTATGATTTGGTATTTTATTAGAAAAAACCTCGCTTGTTTTTCCAAAATGCATCTTTATTTGGTCAAAAACCTATTTTGCAAATGATGACCAAAACCATAGTCAAAAGCACAACGTGGTCTTGTAGAACACTTTTGATTGACTTTTCTTGATCCATTTTTTGACGTAGTAGTGCGTAACCATGTGTCTATGAATCTTGATGTCCCTGTTGGACTTTTCAGGAGCATCTCCAGGTGTTCATTGACTCTACCAAGACAATACTCTCAGTCCTTTTCAAATTCTATTGCATTGGTGCCTTCAATGTCTTGTTGACATAGTGAAGGTAGATACTCTGTTTTCAAAACTTGCCATTTTTGTCTATTAGCTCATTTTCAATTCAATAAGCCATTGAATTTCCCTTTTTACTTCTTAAAAATTCTCGATAATATGCCTTCCCAAGCATGAAATAACATGTCCAACCCCCATAACAACATATTCCACCATGATCTCATCAAATTGCTTGTTATAGCCGAGTTAGCAAAACAGAGGAAGACATGGGATGAGCTCATTTATCAATTTTCAAACCCCCATATTACAATAAATACTAGCAAGAAGACACTTGATCTAGGGATTGTTACTCCACCCAAACCCCATTCTCCAAACACTCCAAACCCTCCTGCTCAAGCTATTCCTTTATCGTACCAAAAGTCCAAGAAACTTCTTGACACCCCTGCAGCCTCATCGAGCAAGAAGACCAAGAAGCCTATTGCTAACCCCCCAATGCCTCAACATCTATTGATCCTGTACCCAAAAATTTACAAGAGGTAATTCAACAAGACTTCCCCGTGGTCCCCACAAATAAGAGAGGAGCTAATCAATTTAATAGAGGATATTTTCGAAAGAGTACCCAAAATACAAGAGGAAAACCTTATGAAAAACCCCTGACCACTTCGGACCCTATCCAAGTGTCCTCTGATCTCGAAAGACCTCACAAGATACTTAGGGAAGTGTCTGCAGAAGAATTTAAACCTCATAGAAAAACAAAATCTGAACCTACTTCTCCTCATAACCGCCTTGTTACTCCTACCTCATAGATGCCTACCCCAGATCCTAAAAATGATAGACTTTCTACATCTTTCAAGGGATATAAGCCCTCCTCCGAGATATATGATCTTGCTCCAACGATTGAAAAGCTACAACAAGAAAATAATCAGCTGCTGCAACAATTGGAAGAGAGGAAGACTTTGGACATGCATATTCACCATGAGAATGTAATCCTCCAAGAAAAGGTGAATTCCCTTCAATGATTGGTTGATGAAATGACCAAAACCAATCGCAACCTCAAGGCACAATTGAAGCAACATAAGAGGCAAAAGACAAAATCTTCAGGGAAAGAGGGAGAAGCTTCTAAATCTAATCCTTCTCAGCAAGTCTAGCCATATGGAGCAATTCATTTTTGTTTGCAGTGAGACCTGCAAAATCTTAGGTGTTGGGGTAATGTTGGGCTCGTGATTTGGTTAATTTAATGATGATGATTAGATCCTTTTTGGCCAATATTGTATGTGTATTTTCCTATTTTGAAGGATTTTTGAAGGATTTTTGTATTAAATCGCCATAGCTTATACCAGGTACATATGATTGATGTTTTATGATGGTTTCAAGTGTAATGCAACATGTTTTAATGATTCCAAAAAGATAATTTCTGATATGTGTGTCACAGGGCAAAATCGCATGGCATTTTTCCATTTGGTACTCCATCCAGTACTGCATCTAGTACTCCATCTAACACTCCATCCTGCACTAAAAACTTGGGTGAGTTGGCGGTTATCATATCGATGGCCAGTGATGGGAAAATCGATGACATGGGTTTTTCTTGTGCTCGTGGCCTCTAGCTACTGAGATTCTGACAATTTGGATTGGGTTGTTATGCTGGGCGTTTATTGGCTCATTTATTTTCTATAAGCCATCGGTGGTTAAGATGCATTAAGTGTAATTTATTGTTTTTAGAGGAGGTCGGGCCTTCCATTGATCGACCTCTCAGCTTGTAACCTCTATAAATACCACAACAGTGGTCAAACATATAGCAAAGGATAGTTAAGCTCAGAATTGTTAAGCTAGCTATGTTTTTCCATTTCAAGACATTTTCTCTAAACTATGTTTTTAATTTAAAATGTTGAAATCGTGTTGCTTGAGCTTGTGATTCATTGTTGAGGAGTAGCCACGACCTGCTAGGGGCCCCACCAGTGGGCTGGGTGAATATTCAATCAATTATCTTGTGAATTAACGTAGTGTAATTGTCATTTCTTTTATTTCATGTACGTGAGTTTTTATTATTTTTACTTACTGTGTAATTGTTGTTCATACTTTAATTGCTTCAGTTTATTCTTGCAGGTTACTTATGAAGGATAGTGTTAATATGCCATGACTTTTTAATTAATAGGAAATAGCTTGCAAGCTTAGATACTAACTGTGTTGTGTGATTAGATGCTAGTTTGAATTTCTGCAAATTAAAGTAGAACAAAGTATTGGGTTAAAACATAGTAGAACAAAATTAATATTTTCTTTGGCAAGTTTTGATGGATGGATAATTGTTATTTTTAGTTTTGATTTATAGTTTGTTTATTTAATTGCTACTTAGTTTTCTTATCTAGTTGTTATTTAGTTTGCTTATTTATTTTCTTGTTATATGCTGAAATAGAAATAGGATTTGAGTTATGTATTTATGAGTATTTCCCTTTGCAATTTAAATTGTTAAAATAAGATTAGTTTAATTTACTTTATGCAATTTCCATTCTAAATCTAGATTGCAATTTTAATTCGAAGTTTGATTATTGAGTTTAGTTTTTAGTTATGAATCTCTAGTAGTATGAATCTGCTTACATTAGCATAGAGTGCAATTGAATTAAATAGAATAGTGTTTTCATATTGTTCATGACTAGTGCATAAATTGAAGAATCACATGGATTTGCAGGGTAGTTGATGTTTCTTCTATAATGGCTAAGTTCTCATTAGATTGTTTAATTCATACCTTTCACTTTGCTATAGAAGTTAATATTGATTTTATCCCTCTTGAGTTATCATTAATTGTTAAGTGTCATCGTGATATTATAAGGCATTGAAGACATAATCATCAACATTATATTTGAAGTTTTCTTGCTATTATAGATTAAAGAATAGTCTTCTTGTTATCATAGATTAAGGGTAGTTGTTGATTGATTTTGAATATTGCCATGATGCTTTTAATTCCATAGATTAAGATTTTATTTCGTAGATTAGAAGTACTTATAAAGTTTATCTTAAGAATAGAGTTCACTTGCTTAATAGTTGATTAGTTGATTGTTAAGTAGTTTTTATTAAGTTACTTGCTGCATAAGTTTTAATAGGGTAGTTGCTTGCTTGTTTACTTGTTTTAATAGGATAGTTGCTTGCTTGTGTATTTTCTTACTTGTTGTTGCGCATTGAATTTGAATAGGTCGATTAAATTAGTTTGTTGTTGTTATTGCTCATTAAATAGGTTAAATAGATAATTTTCTTTTTCTTATTGTCATGATTAAGTTAACTTTCTTTAAGTAGGGTTTTCATTGATAGGGTTTAGGGTAAATATCTTGATAGGGTTTGATCATTGATAGTCTTTGCTTAAGTAGGTTAGCCCTTAGATAAACCATTTCCTTAGTTAGACTATACTACCTCTAGTCTTTCTTCCTTGGCACATATAGTGCTACAACTCTCAGTTTACCTAACTCGGGTTTTTAGTGCATATAGAACACCCATGAGTTGTATAGCTGTGGGTGTAGTGTTGTCGGCAAATCCAACTACTTGATGACCTCTCCCAAGATGAGGTTCTGCTGTCTTCTGGTATCAATAATAAAATGCAGTGGGGTCCCCTTCACCCACATCTGTGAATGGAAAAGGCGCTCCCTCTCCTCAAGATCCTCTCGTTCTTTTGGTTGGATTGTTGCAGTCTCGAAAATAGTAGCGGGTTCTGCATCAATGATTTGTATCCTTTTATTATTTTCTGAATCAGAGTCTGAGTCAGGGTTTGTCTCTATTTTCTTTGATCTTGGTCACCAATGACTCTTTTGAGCGACATTCATCTGTTTTTTGCCAATGTATTTTGTGGAAGTTGCACCACTTCTCAGTGTCCTTCTTTGTCTTCCCATTACCCTTCTTTTCTTGTGTCTTGGATAGGCTGTGTTGAGGTTGGTTGTTCTGTGAGTTAGAGTTGTCTTTACCATACTTTGGTTGTAGTGAATTTGCAGACCCAAATTCCCACTTTTTCTGTTGCTTAAATTTCTGCTCAATTTTGACAACATATCTATAAATGGCTTCAGTGATGAGATGTACAGAAACTCCCTTTCGGTTTGTGTGTACCTATGTAGAGCCCCACGGTATTTCAGAACCATATGACACTCAGAGTCTTTGATACCCATCTTGGTGAACAAGGTATGGAAGGTATTTTTGATCGCTGGCACTATTTGGTCCCACTTTTGATGCAGCATGGTCCATCTCATCTATTGGTCATCATAGTTTCCCACATGGTAATATTGTTCCTTGACTGCGTCCATAAAAAAATCTCAAGTGGGCTCGACCCCAAATATTCTAGAATCCTCTATGGATTTTTTCTCCTAGTAAGTTTCCCACCAATGTTTGACATGAGGGAGAGCCTCAAGGAGCGTAAAGGTGAGCTTTTCTCTATCGGAAAAATTGTGAACGGAGAAATAACCTTATAGAAAATTTAACCATTTTTTCAAAGAATTCACATCGATGTGACCTTCAAATACGGGAATATGAAAATTAAATTGTACCTTAAATGGGGCAGCATCTCCAAACAACTAGTTGATGAAGACACACATGTTATTGTCGACAATTGTTGAAGGGTTTGGGAAACATTCTCCAACATCTCGTTCCTTTGTTGCGCTAGGGCTTCCGCAAGAAACAATTTGATGGGATATTCTTCTCCCTTGTTCCTCTTCGCTTCCACCATCGGAGGCCACTTGGGCTGGTGAGAGCAGTTTTCCTCAAGAGAAACTAGCTTGAGACCCAACTCTCTATACCCTGACTAGGGACATGTGCTGAGAAGAAAAAAGGATTATCTTGCTTTGATACCAATGATCCAATTTATTTTGAGAAAGAATAGAAGGAGGAAGTACAAAAATGAAATATACATAGATATTGCAATAAACACAGAGATACAGTAATGCACAATTTTTATTAATGTCAGAAATATACAGAGACTGTAAAAATTACAGAGTGAATAACTCGCTAAAATGGTGGCAACGTATCTATGAGAAGAGATGTGATGTCTATGCTCATTCACAAGAAGATGATGATGGTTATGATGAGGCTCTAGAGGCCTTTTTAACATAAATAAAATCCAAAACCCTAACCCCGGAAGATGAAATGCCAAAAGGTTTATGGGCCCTGATGGGGTAGTTGGTACATCAACTGTTAAGCCCTAAATAGTGGCACATTATCCCTTAATTGGGGCATATTAAATTAGTAATGTTATTTTATTTATGTCGTATTAGGTCCATTAGTTGTAATTGTACCTCCTAGTCTCCTATATATACCAAGGAGACATTTTGATTTGGAATCATCTTGTAGTTGGAAATTTATGTGGTGTATAAGGATGTTGTCCCCTCGAAGAGGCTTATTATCTAAAATTATCTCTTTTTCAAGGCATTGAGTACTTATTCTGAGGTGTTTATATGCTATATTGATATTTGGTTCTTAACATATGGTATCAGAGCTCAAGGACTTGGGGTTTCACTGCTACATCTGAGATACCTTGTCATTTTTGCTATAATTTTTTCTACGAAGTTTAAGAAGGAACCCCTTGGAGGATATTTAGTAGATGGATCAAGGTACATTGGGTTAAAATTTTATCTCCTGAGGCCTTAAACTTTAGGAGATACAACCTATGTAAGATATGGTTGTGGAATCATCCTTAATTGAGTCATCACGTAATTTTTTCTATAAATTTTTTTCTGTAACGTTTCAGAACATGAAATTCGGTGAATATTCACATTAATTATTAAGATATCTATGACAAAATTTTTAGCTTCTGGGTCATCTTAAATTTGTAGATACACCTTGTGGAAGATAGGGTATTTGACTAGTCTCAAGCAGGTGTTCCAGGTAAAACAATCATAAATTTTTCCTAGAGTATCCAAATTGAGTGATATGAGTTGCATTGGATAGTGGACAGTCAATAGAATTTCTAGTACAATTTTCATAATTGTATGTCAATAATTTTGTGCGGGGCATGCTATACAAACAATGTCTCTTGGAAAGGCCAAAAATCAACAAGTTGTGGGGAAGTTACCATAAATTCCACTTGGCACATCCAATTTTGATCAGACATGTGGCATTGCAGAGAAGAAATATCAAAGAACTACAAAAATATTTTTTCATACCCAATAGGGCCGAAATTTTGGAGATACAACAGAAGAAAGATTGTCTAGCATAACCACCTCAAAATCAAGGTTTAAAAGTGATACTTGGCCAACATGCCACCAAAAAAGGGAACTTCTACACCAAATAAGCCTTCGAATAGTCCTTCTTGGAATCTTGAGGAAGGTGAAGAGATGCGTGGGGACATAAATTATTTACAAATTAAGACAATGAAAAAAGATGAACTACAAGGGATGATGGATGGTTTAAAAAGGGAGATCATGGAAGGATTGAAAATTTTCATAATAGAGAGGACACCTGAAAGTGAAAATCTATCCCATGAAATTCATGAGGAGGACAAAAGGAAGATAAATCAAGAATGGATAAACTCCAACTTTGGGTTGAATACCAACCACGTTCCTAAGATCGATATGAGGAAGTTTGATGGAAAGGACCCATTCACATGGATACTTCAGACGAAGAAATTCTTTGATCTACATGATGTGCCACATACACAATAGGTACGAATTGCTTCTTTATATTCAGAACCTAACCAATTTGTGTGGTATCGATGAATTTGTTTTCGAAAATCACTCATCACTTGGAAAATTTTCATGGAAGAAATGATATCACACTATGAGGATACAAGGAGCAATACCTTCTGTAGCCAATTGATAAATATCAAGCAAAAGGGTTCAGTTACATAGCACATTGAGAACCTCCAAAGATTGAATATAAAGGTAACATATATTCCAAATGAGCACTTGATTGATGTATTCATAGGAACTTTAAGGGATAACATTCAACATGAGGTTTGCCTTTGGGAACTCAAATCATTGGCGAATGCATTTAGGGTGGCAAGAAATGTTGAAAGTAAAAATATGGCTATGGCTACTAGAAGGACCACTCCTAACATCTATCGAGAGAATAATGGTCCTTCTTATAAAACACCTCAAACTACATGGCTGACACCTCAACAATTGGAGGAAATAAAAGCAATGGGTTTATGCTCTAATTGTGACAGCAAGTACAGTAAGGGACATAAGTGTGGTGAGAAGAAATTATTCTACATAGATTGTGAAGAG
>JASDQU010752644.1:52407-65579 GCA_032191745.1 Picea mariana | reverse complement strand
CTTCAGGATTGTCATCACTTCATCAGGTCCACAGATATTGCTACCCTCCAGGAAAACAACTTGTTTTGGCAGCAATCCACTGAGAAGAGATAGGAACACAATCCTTTTGGCCCTACTAATCTCGAGATAGCAATCTCCAGGGTACCTAACTAAATCTAGTGTGTTCAGCAATGTGCTGAAAGCTGGATAGGGTACCAGTTTTATTTTCCTATCCTCTGGTTTCCAATAGAGAGATATCAAATCCATTATAAGTTTCCTAAGAAGACAGAAACAACAGCTTGGCAAAGGTTACAACGTATTCAAGGGTTCAGAGCACCAACAGACAGTACCTCCCACACCTACTACTTGAGTAACTTGCACGCTCAGAGTTGGTAGTCAGACTCTGATTCAGAGTGAAGTTGCCTGAGGACATGCAACATTTTAAGTTGGGGGGGATGTTCGGACCACACAATGTACCTTTTTGCCCATACTTTTTGCCACCATTTCACTCTTGTTCACTCACATTTAAACTCATATTATCACTTTATTCTATCTTTCCAAAGGTATACAACGTCTCTTCTCTTTACTATACGTTTAATCTGTTTTGCATATAATTTTACATCACTCTCATACTTAACCATTGATTAGAAATGTATAAGTGCTAAAACAGTTCGAACTGCAGAAGGTGTTGTTGCTAGTCAGAGACTGGTGCTGAAGGTTCCTGCTTTGGGAAGGAATTAGGGTCATGTTCTCTGTTAGAAATAGTTAGCCTTCAATTATTTCCATGAGTATGCTAGTCAGAGACTGGTGCTGAAGGTTCCTGCTTTGGGAAGGAACTAGGGTCCTGTTCTCTATTAGAAATAGTTAGCCTTCAATTATTTCCATGAGTATGCTAGTCAGAGACTGGTGCTGAAGGTTCCTGCTTTGGGAAGAAACTAGGGTCCTGTTCTCTGTTAGAAATAGTTAGCCTTCAATGCATTGATGAGTTCATGAAAGTTTGTTAATCAGAAACAAGGTACTGAAGTTTCCTGCTTGGGAAATAGGGTCCTTTTCTCTGGACACAGAATAGTTGGTCTTTCCTGTTGCAGTTGTTATTTTAATGTAATTCTGGATTCTTCAGATTAATCATCTCTTTAAGCTCTGCAATAGGTAGGTTTCTTTTCTGTAATTCAAGTCAGAACTTCAGTTTATTCAAGGCAAGTGTGATTAATATAGTTTTCTTTACTACAACTCTAGGTTTCTTTTGAGATTGAGCATATATAGTGCATGGTTACCTTTGAAATGAATAGACTTCCCTGGGTTGACAATTTATGTATCACTTGATTGTTTAGATTAATTAAGCAATTATAGTGACCAACAGTTAACACATATAAGGCAAGATGATTGTGATTATTGCAAGCCATTGTGATACAAAAGGTATTATGGGCATCATTTCATGGCGATGCTATTATCTTTTTCTGTTAGGGATAGCATACAATTGTAATGTCCTGAACTAAGTAAAATAAGATTTCATGACTTAATAAATGGGGGATTGAGATTAATTGGATTTAACTTATGCTAAAGGTACTCGTTGGTTAATGAAATTTAAATGGAGTAATTGGTCTGTAATCAATCACAGTGAGTCATAGACAATACCTTGTCTTATATTCGTTGGTCGTTGTTTGAGTCCTTTTGTCTTGTGCCTTCAATAGAGGACATGGTTGATCATTTACTTATTGTTGTGCTTGGTGGTAGTAATTTCAGCGCGTGGTATGCTTGTGTTGGGCGGGATGTAGACACCTCCATGTTCCTCAAAACAGTCGCCATCCCTGAGACCTTAAATGGTTAAAATCAATGGGAACCTAGGCTTGAGCGTTTCTTATGTGTCTTGGAGGTCCCAACCATTGCAGGGTAGGATGGATGGGTAGTCAGTCTTACTTATATTCGATTGATCATCATTAAATGCATCCAGATACTTGTTATCCATCTTATGTTGTCTTGTTGTGTTCATCGTTGTTGCATCTTGTTAGTCATCAGGTGGCGACGCAGAGTCGAATGTGTTTGTTTCCCTTGTACACGCACGCACACACTTTAAAAAAAAAAAAAATTTGCACTAGTTATAAGGGATTTGTCGTCATAACGAGGTGGTATGTTATATATGGTATCAGAGCGGGTTCAACTCGTGACTTGGGATTCGTTATGGATTTTGTTGACATGATTTGACTTGATTATACTATTGTTGATCGAGTTGATGGTGTGCGTGCAGGTAATCATGGTTAGAGGACACCATGGAGGCAGACGATGGGGTGCTAGGGGAGGAGGTGTGACACCTCCAATAGCATCCATGCCTGAGGGGTCTAACCCCCAGGGAGGTGAGCAGGTTCTCAGATAGGAGAAGATAGCAGTTTGTGACATGGTCAGGTTGATGAGATTTTTTCAGCACATGTCCAAGGCACTGATCATCCGCTTGGATAGAGATGAGTCCACGGCACTGGCACCCACTGAGGTTCCACCACGCGCACCGGTCGTTACTGGTAGCATTCACCGTGAACTCGAGAAGGTTAAAATTCCCAAGTTCTTGGGTTCCCCGAATGGTGCAGTCGCCAAGGCATGGTTGGAGAGCATGGCAATGTGCTTCGCACTTCACGATTATACCTCCAACATGAAATTTTGCATGGAGGTCTTTCAACTGAAGGGAAGCACTCTTCTATGGTGGAAGACACTCCTGCCATAGCTGAACATGGTCATCGAAGACATGTCATGGGAACTGTTTGAGGAACGGTTCCGAGAGAGGTACCTTTCTGAGGAATTCATTGAGCGTTAGCTTAATGAGTTCAACGCCTTACGACAGGGAGGTCATATGGTGCCTTAGTACGAGGCATGTTTTATGGAGCTGCTCCAGTATGCTCCGCACCTTAACATAGAGAAACTTAAGGTCAACCGGTTTGTGTTCAGCCTTAACGGAAGCCTGCGTTCAAAGGTTAGGATTTTGATGCCTCAAACCTTGCACGATGTCATCCAGAAGACCCTCATAGCATAGGAGGAGCTTATCAGTGGGGGTTAGACTAGGACTCCAGCGAGACTAGCAGTGCAGGGTTCATCTGGAACATCGCAACATCAGACACCGGGGAGACATATGCTGGGATATCGTGGCTTCCATAGGGGATCCACTTTCACCACACCCCGACAACCGTCGCCTCAGCAGCGGACACATTATGGGGGACCACAACACCAGCAACATCATTGCCCGCAGCAGCAGTAGTTTAGTCCTGTTTAGCAGAACAGACCAGGGTTCCAGGCGAGTGGGCCGTCATCTTCTACTTCGGGTACTAGAACTACTGGACCGAAGAAGGGGTGTTGGATGTGTGGGGAGCCACACTACCAGCACGACTGTCCTGTGGAGAGGACCAGAGTGTCCGGATCAGCCGGACCTACTACAGTGGGAGATATGGGCAAGGCCCATCAGATTCATGCAGAGGTGAATAACCGCCAGGTAGAGCACCAGTCGACGGTGCTCGAGACGATAGGTACCATCGTTGACCAGACCCTTAGTGTTTTGATAGATCCCGGTGCTACTAAGAGTTTCATTTCTAGTGCAACGCTAAAAAGGATTAAGGTAAAGGCAAATGAATAGGACAAGTTTAGCTTCGTAGAGATGGCTTCGGGAGCCAAACAGAAGGTTGGAGGAAAAGTTACGGGTTGTGCCCTTAACCTGGGAAATTTTGTCATGAGGGTCAACCTGTACGTCACGATCTTAGGATCTTATGATGTTGTGATTGGTATGGATTAGTTGGAATCGCATGAGGCAATACTCAACTGTAAGATGAAATGGTTGATCTTGGTTGATGACGAAGGACAGAGACGTGTGTTAGTAGGAAAGAACCAGGGAGTTTCCCTGAGGTTTGTCTCTTCCTTACAGTTATGGAAGAGTATGCGCAAGGGGTGCAAGATTTATGCGATCCTTGCGCTAAACGAAAAGGGAGTAGCGGAAGGTCTAGAACACCTTCCGGTGGTGAAGGAGTTTGTGGACGTATTTCTGGAGGAGTTACCTAGGATGCTGCTGGAAAGGGAATTGGAGTTTACCATAGACCTGAAACCAGGGACTGAACCGATAGCAAGAATGCCTTATCGGATGTCGACCCTGGAGTTGCAAGAGTTGAAAATGCAACTAAAGGAGTTGTTGGACCTGGGACTGATACGTCCTAGTGTGTCACCGTGGGGTGCACCTATTATTTTCATTCGGAAGAAGGATGGATCATGGAGGCTTTGCATTTACTACCATCAACTGAACAAGGCTATGATCAAGAATTAGTATCCCTTACCAAGAATTGATGATCTGTTCGATCAAATGAAGGGTGCGACGGTGTTCTCCAAGATCGATTTGCAATCAGGGTACCACCAGTTTCAGATCAAGGAGGATGACATCCTTAAGACCACCTTTAAGATGAGATTTGGAAATTATGAGTTTACGGTTTTGCCGTTTGGACTGACAAATTCCCCAGGAGTATTTATGAGTTTAATGAATGGGGTGTTTCGCAAGTACTTGGACAAGTTCATCCAAGTATTCATTGACAATATTTTGATCTACACTCGGACGACGGAGGAGCATGATGAACACTTGCGCTTGGTACTACAGTGTCTGTGAGAGCACAAATTGTATGGGAAGTTGTCCAAATGCTCTTTTTATCAGTCGAGGATTCACTACTTAGGGCATGTCATCTCCGGCAAAGGTATCGCCATGGATCTAGCCAAGGTTGAGGCTATTATGGAATGGCCTACGCCGATGAATGTCATAGAAGTGCATAGCTTTACGGGTTTAGCAGGATACTATCGATGGCTTGTCGAGGGATTTTTGAAGATAGCAAATCCGATCACGAAATTGCAGAAGAAAAACAAGAAGTTTGTTTGGACCGAGAAATGCGCGGAAGCATTTCAGAGGCTTAAGGAGTTGTTAACAACAGTGCCAATACTAAAGGTCCCTGACATGGATGCGGACTTCTTGGTATGCACAGATGCATCCAAGGAAGGTTTAGGCGGAGTCCTGATGCAAGATGGATGAGTGATTGCTTACATTTCTAGGAAACTGAGAAGGCATGAAGAGAACTACACAACGCACGATTTAGAGTTATTAGCCATCGTATATTCCTTGAAGGTTTGGATACACTACCTTTTAGGATGAAAATTTGAACTAAATACAGATCATTGTGGACTACAACACATTTTTATGCAAAGCGACCTGAATGCGTGACAACTACATTGGTCAAAATTGCTTAGCGAGTACGACTTTGAGATTACTTACATAAAGGGAACAGTAAATCGGGTGGCAGATGCTTTAAGTTGGAGACCATGCATCTTTTCGATGTTGCCTCTTCAAACGAATCTATGTGAGAAGATTCTCACTTTACAACGTGACGATGACTGGTACAAGGAGGTCAAGGGTTTTATCGGACAAAACACAATGATGGTACCATGATATGAGGGATTTTCATTTGATAGCAATGGGTTATTAAGGTTTAAAGGTCAGATTTATGTACCACCAAACGACGAGTTGAGGATATTTATCCTGAGTGAGGCTCATAGAGCAGTTTACATGGCTCACCCGAGAGTCACGAAGATGAGGGCAGACCTTAAACCCTTATTCTTATGGAAGGGAATGAAGGCTGACATAGTCAACTATGTGGCCAGATGTTTGGAGTGCCAGCAGGTAAAGGCTGAACATAGACATCCAGCAGGATTACTACAACCACATGCCATTCTGGAATCGAAATGGGAAGTTATTTCGATGGATTTTATTGTTGGATTGCCATTGACGGCAAGGAGACATGACTCGATTTTTGTAGTAGTAGACACTCTGACAAAGAGTGCTCACTTTATTCTTGTGCGTATGACGTATCAGGCACCTGACATAGCTAGAGTTTTCATCAGTGAGATTGTGAGGCTGCATGGCGTTCCTAAGAGGATTATATCCGATCGAGGATCGATGTTTACTGGACGATTTTGGATGAGTTTCCAAGAGGCCTTAGGAACCCAACTTAACTTTAGCACTACGTATCACCCAGAGACTGATGGACAGACCGAATGAACAAACCAAACCTTGGAAGACATGTTGCACATGTACGTGATGGACCGACAAAAGCGTTGGGAGGAATTCTTGCCTCTAGTAGAGTTCGCTTACAACAACAGTTACCAAAGCACCATTAAGATGGTGCCTTTTGAGTTTATTTATGAGCGACCATGTTGAATGCCCTTGAGATGGGATTGTCTTGAGGATAGGGTTCTGGTGGGACCAGAAGCGATCCAAGTAATGGAAGAGAAAATGAAAACCATAAGACAAAGGATTAAAGAAGCGCAGGATCGACAGAAGAGTTATGCCAATGTGCACCGAGTCGACTATAGTTACAAGGTCAGTGATTGAGTCTTATTGTGGGTTAAACCACATAAGAGTTCGATCAAGTTTGGAAAGGGAGCTAAAATCTCTCCTAGGTTCGTGGGACCTTTCAAGATTGTGGAGAGAAAGGGGCCCGTGGCCTATCGACTAGCCTTGCCTGATTCTTTGAGTCGTATGCATGATGTTTTTCATGTATATGTTTTGAGACATTATATTAGTGATCCTACACATGTGATTGAGATGAGTTCCTTGTAGGTATTGGACAATGGAGTGCTCATGGCTGAGCCGATCTGCATCTTAGATCATCGTGTTCGACAGTTATGACGTCGAACGGTAGATCAGGTCAAGGTCCAGTGGGACAATTACAGTCCACACTCGGTGACCTGGGAGCATGCATATGATATGCGCCAGCAGTTTCCATTTTTGTTTGATAGATAGACTTATGATACTGTGATACATTTATTTCATCATTTATACTATGAAACTTTGAGATGAAGTTTAGACCAAGAGGGGGTGTATGTAACATCCCGCTCTGGCGCACTGAGAAAAATTATTCTTTGAGGACACTTGCTCGCAAGTGATCTGGACTTTTATGATAAGAAAACATTTATCCTTGATTATGATGTGATATGATAGATGACATGATGTGTTACTGCTTTGACATGGACAAGTCCTATTGACTCGGTTTTACTGAGTTTGCAGGGTTTCTTTTGACCTTGAGGATGCAGAGGCATTGACGTGACCCCTTGGACTTCGGATCGAGTCAGGGAGTGTGCTTTGGGTTGATTGTTTACTGTGATTTTAATATATTTGATTTGATGATATGATGTGTACATGTTTTGATACGATCATTGATGATTCAGGTTGACGATATCTTTCCAACCAAAATCACATATGGAGTAAAGGGGCCACACACGATTTCCATAGAGGTTGAGGGAGAGGTGTGGACAACAACCCTCCCACAGCCTACTAGCACTCCCGCCATGGCTCAAACTGTAGGTTAACGATTACCTATTTCAAGAGGATCCATGATGCCGTGAGGGCAGACTACGACAATCACTCATGATGATTCTAAAGGGCATGCAATAAGGTAGGAGCCTTATTCCTTAGAAACCCTTAGTCTCCTACAAGTTCACCTGGCGGAGTGTTGACTCCAGGGGTTATTGATGTCTACCAATCAGTTAAGTGGCGAGTGACACCCTTGGAGCATGTGGTGCATCCTGAAGGGAACGTCGTGCAAAAGAAACACTAGAGGTGAGTGGCACCCTTGGAGCATGTCATGCATCCTGAGGAGCACGTCGTGCAAAAGAAACAAACGAGGTGAGTGGCACCCTTGGAGCACATGGTGCATTCTGAAGGGCACGTCGCATTGATGTTGATGAAGGAACAAACCTAGATGGCCCTAATACATTTAACACATTAAGAAATTCTCAAACAACTTCCCTAATTAAATGTCGCCCGGTTCAGAATCTATGTCCTAAGTCTAAAACTTCTCTAGAGTAAAATTTTGTTTAACCTTAAGAAAAGACCCTATAAAAAATAAAAATAAAAATTTAAACAAAAAAAAAAACACTTAAGTAATAGTTTTTGTCTTCATAAAATTCTTGCGGTAAAATGATGAGAGTGAGAATTTAATTAAAACGAGTGGATTTAAAAATTGTAAAGGAGAATTTAATTCTTAACCTATGAAAAAAATATTTCAAAATTAATAATAAAAGGAAAAGAGTAAATAACACAACAGGCATTTTGGCCCTAATAAAAGGGGAAAGAAGGGAATAATAAAAATTAGGAAACTAAGGAATGGGGGAAAACATAATAAGGGAAAAAGGGGAACTTATGGTAAAAAGAGAGGTCAACATAGTAAGGAATCTGCAATTAAGAACCTTCTAAAATGGAACTAAATTAGCAACTTCATTTTAGGGAAAGTATTTAAACCTGTAAGGGAATCTAGGAACACCTAGGAGTAAATTTAGGAGCAACTCTAGCTGGGAGCAATTTTGTAGAGTAAAATGCATTAGGATTTATGATCTAGATATGCATGTGCATTGGGTAGGGAATCTAATTGTTGGGATTGTGTTTTCCAATATGGCATTATCTTGTTGTTGTCATCTTGTCAATATCGGTGCCACGGAGATGTAAAAAGTATTTAACTCTGATCTGCATTTGTTGTTAGGCATTGATGAATAAAGTTTAAACTTGCATTTTATATTCATGGACAATTTAAATCAGTGTTTTATTCAATGGTCAGTTTTAGCTCTACATTGATTCTCCCTACCTCGCCTATGTTGACTGCTGCTTGCATCTCTTCATTGTGACAATGATTTTTATGCTTTGCGACGGGATAGAAACCCTTGTGAATCAATCTGTGTTTCCTGGCATAGAAAATGTAATTTTTTTTTGCAGAATTTTAGAACAATAGGAATCAGAATGTGCTTCCTGGGACTCCTGTGGTGGTGGAAAATATCTTTGTGTATTTGGACCACATTGTTTTGGGATGAAGAGTTCTTGGAGTAGTGAATCTATACTCATCTCCGAGACAGCGTTCTCCTTGCATTTTTCCCCCTTTGAATGCCTTAAATTCGCGATTTAGCTTGGGTTAACCAACTTAAAGATGTTTCATTCTACTGAGTAATCGCCACAGTTTGTCTCATGCCAGGACACTGGTGTTCTTTGTGTCTTAATGTCCTGTGCGTCCTGCACCTGACCCCTTAACTACATATTCATCCATTTTTTATTTTCCGTCCACCTTCTTATGTTTTATTGTTAGAAGCGTGAAATTTTTCCTTTTTGTTGAATGCTACCTTTATGGTGAATACCCTTCATTCAATGAATCCTTATGATTGTGCCTCTTGCCACGTTCCTAGCCTACTGCAATACGTTGGATGTAATGACCACTCTGGTCAGGCGTAGATCAGTGTGAGGCATCTTCCGTGGCTCTCGCGTATAGATTGAGGGTAAAACCTTTTGGTTAAGGGACAGGGTCATGGGATCCATATCCAACAAAAAATTATCCTTGGCTTTGATTAAGCGTTGGGTGCACCAATTCCTGCATTGGTTACCGTATAGTAAGGTAGAGGGATTCGAACTAGGGTTGAATAACCATATGGTAATCGAATGGTGGTGTGGAATAGCGTGTATCGATCATGATTTTGCCTAAAGGTTATGCCACACAATTCTTTGTTCGCTAGCACTTCACGGCGGACAGACCACTGTTCCTTGATGACGGTCGTTGCATAGATGACCGAAATGTTTAAATTATCATAATTTCTAGACCGCCCTTTCTGGAGGATGGTGACTACTATTATAAGTACCTTGACAGCATCCTGTGCAAGCTCAGTGACCAATTTTTAATGGGAATGACAGAGGTCTGTGGAAGCAACGAATCCATTTTTGTTTGCCCACATTTTAGGGGATTCCTGTACCTGCTTTTCTTCTTTAGCAATATTTATAGCTCCCTCCAGCTAACTTTTAGCAGGCCACGATGGCAGTCACTGTAGTTGAGGTCTGTAGTTGAGGTTACCCTTCCTCGATTTATGCTAACGACAGTGTTTTTATTTACTAGGCATTGTCAGCCCTGTTGGCAAGCGGCATTAATATTGTAGCATTTTATTTAAATAAAGTAATCTTAATGGTGCGACTGTGTTGGGAATAGTGGAACTTATTTAGGTAATGGTTTCTGACTTGCGAAATAGCCAGATTTATTTACATTTGTTTCTCAGTAGTTTCTTGTAGTCTTTTTAGTCAATTCATTACCTGGCAGTTTGGTATTTAGCTAGACAACACGTTGAGACTAGGGTTGTTCTTAATTGTTCTATTGATAACATTCTGCCTTGACACTGTTAATGTTGTTGTTTACCGTTAATACCCAGTTAGATTGTACTAATGATCAAGTTTAGATGGATGAGTAAGTATTTGAAGGCGTATTTTAACCTTTCCCTTGAGTTGTGTATGATGTCTTGGATAATAGATGGGCTGTGTATGATGTCTGGAAAATAAATTTATGGTTAAATTATAATTTATGCCAGCTGGTGAGATTAATTATATCCTTGAATAATTAGCCAAGTCAAAGTTCAGATGCTTTTAGTGTCTTTTTAACGAAGGAGTAAATGCGTTATGACTGTAAATTATATTGTTATTGGAAGGGTAATGTCATTGAAATTATTGTTTCTGAAATTGTAAGAGTAATGTTTTCCAATATAATATAGAGTGTAAAGTTAGTGTTAGATAACATATAAAAAGTAATGTCACTATTATTCTATCTGCAATGTTATGTTAATGAAAGGTAATTTGATAGAATGTAATGAATTGTTAGTGAAGTGCTAATGTAATGTACTAGAATGTATTGTAATGCAATGGAATGTTAATGTAAGGTAATGTATTGTAATGTAATGTTAAGGTAATGTGGTGTAATGGTTTATGTAATTCTAATATTCATGGTAAAGTAAATGTTAAGGTATTCATCATTTTGGTAACGAAATCACAGTTTATTTATTGTGGTTAACACATATAAGGCAAGATGATTGTGATTATTGCAAGCCATTGTGATACAAAAGGTATTATGGGCATCATTTTATGGCGATGCTATTATTTTTTTCTGTTAGTGATAGCATACAATAGTAATGTCCTTGAACTAAGTAAAATAAGATTTCATGACTTAATAAATGGGGGATTTAGATTAATTGGATTTACCTTATGCTAAAGGTACTCGTTGGTTAATGAAATTTAAATGGAGTAATTGGTCTATAATCAATCATAGTGAGTCATAGACAATACCTTGTCTTATATTGGTTGGTCGTTGTCTGAGTCCTTTTGTCTTGCGCCTTCAATAGAGGATGTGGTTGCTCATTTACTTATTGTTGTGCTTGGTGGTAGTAATTTCAGCGCGTGGTATGCTTGTGTTGGGCGAGATGTAGACACCTCCATGTTCCTCAGAACAGTCGCCAACCCTGAGACCTTAAATGGTTAAAATCGATGGGAACCTAGGCTTGAGCGTTTCTTATGTGTCTTGGAGGTCCTAACCATTGCAAGGTAGGATGGATGGGTAGTCATTCTTACTTATAGTCGATTGATCATCATTAAATGCATGCAGATACTTGTAGTGCGTCTTATGTCATCTTGTTGTGTTCATCGTTGTTGCGTCTTGTTAGTCGGCGGGTGGCGACGCAGAGTCAAATGTGTTTGTTTCCCTTGTATATGCATGCACACACTTTTAAAAAAAAAAAAAAAAAAATTGCACTAGTTATAAGGGATTTGCCATCGTAACAAGGTGGTATGTTATAGTTCGGAACCAAGAAACCAAGTTCCTTCCAACTGGGCCTCCACCACCTCAATCCTCCACAAAAGGCAAGCTCATATAAGGGAGACAAAGAGATTCTTCATCAATAAGGGAAGAGCTTGGGATATGAACATTGTGTTTAGACTTAAAGGACAAAGGGATGCAGACTCAATAATGAAGTAATAATTTCTCCAGAGTAACCATTCTCTCAAAGTTGAATTCTCTCTCCTTTTCCACAGCTTGTAATTAGCTTCTTTATATCCTTCAAAATGAAACTGAAGGGCCAATTTGGAACGTTTCCAGTATATGGAAGGTCAAGGATCATATATATTTTGTCATGACATGGGAACCCGACATTTATTTTTGATTTTCTGGCACAAATCCTGATGTACATGGGTTGTAGTGGAGAAATCAGTATATACGCATGCTGTATAACTTGAAAGGTGCGTACAAGTGGAAAAATATTTATGTTTGTCTCTGGATTCATTAATCAGCGAAAGTAAGTCTACATAGGGAAATGGAGTAAGGCCCTCTCTTCAAGATTTCATAGGGTGAGGCAAATATTGTTCTAACACCCACTCCCTTCCATAGAATTGATCAAAAGGTTAAGAGAAGAAGTTCATTCAAGGTGCACTTGGAGCATGGTAAAGAGGAGCTCGGACTAGGTTCCCGGAACGGTGGCTGACTCATATTGTAAGGTGTAATCTTTGTATTATGAATAAAAGAATCACATTTTTCTGTCCCAAATGATGGTGTCTTGAGTACTTTTATTAATTTAACTTATATATATAATAGCATGCTTGTAGTTCTATTTTTTCCTATATTTGGATGCAGGTCATCCTTGGGAGGAGACGTGCAGTCAGTGGAACTTTCAACCGTGAGGAGATCATCACCAGACGTGGGATCAAAGGTATAGTTACCCGATCTCTTCTTTTTTTTCTTTATTTATATTAGTTTTGGTATGTTTGGGGTAGTATAGAGAGATTTTAGATGGTTATTCGCTTTGTCTACATATTGAACCTCGGTGTAGTGAAAGGGGGGTTTTTCTCGCTAGCAAGGAGTTGTTCCATACGTGAAACTGGATAGTTTTCTTTCTTCGAAGATTTATTCAATCTTTTTATATCAACAAAAATATGAACTTCTCCAATTTTATTTCTCACCAATATGATATTGGAAACCCAAGTAAAATGTCAAACCTAAAAAATAATCTTAGCATCTAAAAGTTTCTTTAATTGATTTTGAATTTGTGGTTCAAGAGAAGGATGTATCCTTTGGAGTTTTTGTTGGAATGGATTGACATCATTTTTCATTAGGATATTATGTTGAATGATTGTTTTTCGTACGTTTTAAGATCATGGTATGACCATGCGAATAAATCTTGGTATGCTTTGAACAATTTAAGATAGTCTATCTTTTCTTGTTCAGAGAAACCTCTCCTTTAATTAACACTTTTTGGATTTTCTATAGTTCATAGACTAATGACTTCATGAAATGGACTGGAACTATCAATTTTAATGTTTCATGATCCTTTAAATCTATTTTTTAAGTGAT
>JASDQU010752644.1:33213-50249 GCA_032191745.1 Picea mariana | reverse complement strand
TGAAATACATCATCGTAAATAACTAGATATTTAAAGCTATCCCCATTGTTAAGGAATTATAATATATGTTCATCACCCTCAAATAATTTCCAAATAGTAAGGTTATCTAGGATAGAGGGTATATAAAGGAACTCGATAGAAAACCTACATGCTTCAGAATACTTTAATGGAGTGAGTCTAGAAGCATCGCTAGCTACAGTAATAAGGTTTTTAGAATGTGTGACGAACAAAATATTAAATGCTTTGAAATTATCAATTAACCTATGCACTTCTTGTTGATATTTCTATAGATGTCAAAAATTGCAGTGTATTTTTTTTAGATCTCTCTAACTATGATTTCATAATCTCCAAACTCTTTAATTTTTTCAATCTTTAAATCAATGGTTTTTTTTAAGACCTTAAACTAGGACCTCATACACCAGAATATTATTATTACAATCAAATTCTAATATGCAATAAAGGAAAAAAAAATTACCCCTTCGGTCAATAAAAAAGAAACCAACTCACACTCCATCTTGAAATTTAGAACCATCAAAAAATAGAGTCCATATATCTAGGGTATACTCAAAACCTATTTTGTTTTTATTTATTTATTTTTAATTATAAAAAGGATTAGATTTTACATTAGAAAATTGGTTTTACATCCTGTCTCATGAAAATTATTTTCCTGTAAAGTCAGTTATGATCATTGTGTTTTAGGTACGTTAGAAGTTTTAGCAATAAAGTTACCAAAATCAAAGTCTAGTGTATAATTTCCAAGAATTGGAAATTCTAACAATGAAATTTCATTAGTTTCCTCAAGATTAGTAACAATATGCTTCATATATATATTCCTATCAATTCTAGTCATTTTTGGATGTCCATTCCATGGAAGCCAGGGGTGTGAACAATCTGATGCGAAGTAACCTTGTTTTTGTGACCAATATCTACTAAGAAAGAGACCATATGCTTCAAGAATATCAACCACAACAATGTCTATGACCTAGTGAAACTTGGGATTAGAAGCTACAAAGATCAAAACATCCTTTAACTCACCAAATAATTTAACCTTTGATATATCAAGTTGAATGATGTGTTTTGAACATTTAGTTGGGGTAGCATTCATATTTTTACATATAGACTATGGAGTGACATTAGAGGGAGCACCTGAATCTACTAGATAGCTATTATCATTTAGATTCAATATCACAAAAGTCAGTAAGAAAGGAGGAGTCAAAGATTTCATTTTTTTCCCACAATTGTAGAATTAACTATTGCTTTCTACATATTATTTATAGTTGTGTTATTAGCAGATTTAGCATAAGTTTAAAGTTTCATCTCTTCCTATTTCAAGGCATTCAATAAAATATTTTGTTTCTATGAAATCTTACATATGTCGACTATCAAAATGATATCTTTGATTTTATTTATATATTTGAGAACATTAAATTCCAAATACTCTAAATAGCTATTTGAAGTTCTATGAATAGAAAAAAACAGAGGAGCATACCTTATAGTGGGATTCATAATTCATGTTTTTCTTGTGTTATGAGCTTGGGACATAATTGGTTGTTGTTGAAGAATAAGTTCCTTAATCTTATTTTGAACTACTAATCATTCTTCCACAATTTCATCATATTTAGTTAAATTCACACCAAGAAACATATCACATAGGACCATGCTTATCTCATTAAAATTTTTGAGAGATTCTTCTTCCAATATTCTCTCTGATTTTTCATCAAATTTTCGTGTTCGTGCACATTGATCTAAAACTCTATTTTACACAAAATTCATTGCATTTATCCATTGTGGACAAGTCTTCTCATAATGATCAACCTAATGGTAGTTTCAATAATTATCCATATCCACCCCTTATAATGGATATTTAAATTTGCAAGTGGTGATTCAATAGCTCTCAGAGGAAAAGGCCTTCTAAACAATGACATGTATGGTTTTTTATTGGAAGTTCCTTATCTATGACTCTACTTCATGTCTATTAGTTTTTGGGGTAACCATTTAATCATTCTCTGCATGCTTTCCATATCCATGGACTCATTTCATTTCCCTTCTATATTTTCATTTGGTTGAGGCTTCAGTTGGATAAGACCATTTTTAATTGGTATTGCTTCCTTGTTTCTAGGGGTTGTTTGCTTCTCTTTACACCATTTTATTTCAAATTATACTTTCTTATCTTACTAAAAAATTAAATTGAGAGTATTGCTTCCTGATCACTTGACAAACATGGAAATAGGTTCAAGTAAAGCATTTACATAGATTTTTATTTGCAATTCTTGTGCAGGGGCATTATTTTCCTTAAACCTGTTTAGGACCGTGGTAAATATTTGATTAAGGTATTTAAATTTCTCATTAGGACACATAAGTAGAGAGAATAATTGTTCCATCAAGGCACCGGTGGTCATTTTCATATACTTATATTTGTAATTCTTGTGTAGGGATAATATTTTCCTTAAACTTTCCTAGGATCATAGTAAGCATCTAATTCAAGTCTTTAATTTTATAATTAAGACCCATAACTAGAGAGAATAATCCAAACATCAATGCACTAGTGGTGATTTCTTCTCCAAATTTATCTATGAAGTAATTTTGAAAATCATTCCAATTAGTGATTGATCCTACTGGAAAATTGAAATACCGGGTAGATGTTGTGTTTTCAAAAGTATAAGGAAAAATCCTACACACCACATCTTCAAGTTGTACATTCATGAATATAATGGCTAGAATAAATTCCTTAATGTGTGTTGACGCCTAAAAAGATGCAACATAAAATTCCTACCCGCAAATGGGTTGCAATACATTGTTACTTATATATATATACATATTAAATAATATTATATAGTGGGACCCCTTGATAAAAAAAAATGATATAAAGCAATCCTCTTATTTCCATTCATAATTACCTTACAAGAAAGATTCACAGTTTGAGAATAAGAGTGGAAATCCTAACCTATTTTTATGTGCAACTAATGGTTGTTAAGGGTGATAAGTAGTTTGATTTCAAAATAGAAGAAATGTTTCTTGTATTAAACATATTAGTCCACTCTTTCTACCCTTAGGTTTTGATATATTGTTTCAAATATAAGCCATATGACACTCATGGTATATTTGCATGCATGGGAAAATAATTATTATGTTGAATGTGATACCCCACTAGAGAGAATATGGGAGATATTCTTTCAGTGCTAAGTGTTAAATGGGCATTTTATTGTTATGGAGTTCATACTAGAGTCTGATTCGACTTTGAATTTGGAAATGGTATGTTATGATCTATGCATATTAGATATACGATGGTGATATCCTATGATTGCAATAAGGTTTTTGGGAGTTGGAAGAACTCTATTTGGGCTTTGGTTGATGGCATTAAATGAGAAAATAAGGGAAGTGATGTGAATTTACTGCATGTCTTTCTTACCCTGCCTCAAAGTTACCACCTTCACTTTTCTCCCCCCATTCATTTTTCTACTCAGGTTAGCAGTGCCTCAATTGTGCTCATCCTTTGGCGAAAAAATAGTTGTTCTCTTAAGATTTATAGCATTCTATTCATAGATATGTTGGTTCTTATCTCTCCATTCATGATGGTCAGCTCTGCTCCAGGTAAAATTATTATGTAGGAAGAATAGTTTGCATGCGAAATGTGTTTGTTTTCCGAAGTTTTTAATGGATTTATTGTGGGAATTTTGGTCATGTAACTCACATTTTGATTTGGGTTTCTTCATGTTTGCATTTAAATGTTTCAAACTAGAAATAGAATTCGACAATTTATTATATTTGAAATATATGGTTGTATGTGCCTAGAGAGAAGGTGATATTACTATGATATCATGGTTGGGAAATAGTTGTGGGTGAAGGTGATTCGGTTTC
The DNA here is from genome assembly GCA_032191745.1 of Picea mariana. NCBI lineage: Eukaryota > Viridiplantae > Streptophyta > Pinopsida > Pinales > Pinaceae > Picea > Picea mariana. The sequence continues at coordinate 46,391 of JASDQU010752644.1, read as the reverse complement.
ACTCATTTCGTATGATTATTTTTTAGGGTTTCCTATGTAAAATAAAATATACAGGTGGGTCTTGTGACTATTGCGTAGCACCCTCATCCTAGAAGGTGTGCATTCTTATCATTACTATGTATTGGATGTAATGGGTGGCCTTTGTGTTTTATCCTATTGTCATTTGATGGAAAAGAGTCAGGTTTTTCTTTTTCCATAGCCCATGTTTCAAAACCTATGCCTATATTTCTTCTCCAGGCCTCTCTTCCTCTTCCAATACACAGGCGAATGAATAGAAAAAAAAACAAATTCGAAATTTTGTTGAACTATTTTAGCCATAATTGGTTTCATGATCATTATGTTGTATCCTTACTGTATATCCACACTTTCAAAGTATCACAACCATTTCGTATTATCCTTTCCACTGTTTTAAAAGGTGATGGAGTCCTATGTATTACATTATAATCACTCTGGGCAGTAAATATTTAGGTTTTTCTTGCAGCCATACCTTGAGGTTGGTGCCTATTTTTCAGTCCCAAACCTTGTTTTCCCATCCAATAATATGGAAAAGTAACTAATATAAACCCACTTTCAAAGTCTTGTTTAACTATTCGACCCAACATTCGGAAAGATTGATGTCACCCACAAAATCATGGCTCATTTTTTATTTATCTATGAGGTGATTTGAATGATTTTGATTTTAAAATGAATGTTATGGAAACAATTCCCACTAGAGTCACAGGGGGTTTTGAACTCGGTTTGTTTGCAGCTGTTATTGGAGGTTGTGATGTAAATGTTAAATAACAAAAATATGATAGCTCTATGTTTCTCTTCCTCTCATGATGTTTGAAATATTTTGTATGATTATGTATGAGTTAAATTGCTTTGTAAACAATCTCCTACTTAAAGTTATGATAGTTTTTAAAAGGGATATGCACAGTTTGATAATCATTTAAATTTCCCTTGAGTTTTATACTGCGCAATTTAAAAGGATAGGTGTCTTGCTATGGACTTTGTGTGTTGAAGTTTAAAAGAGTGTTATGACACAAAAAAAAATTGGTGGATGGTTTGGAAATAAATGTGCATGGCAAACAATGGATATTCAAATAAATTTGTGGATATTGGCAATGTTGATGAATGGTATTTCTTGTAATAGAACAATAATCATTAGTACTCTCATTCATTGTCTCATTTTTTAGTTCATTATATAACCACCACCTTCCCAATAGAATTTTATCCATCCCCTATTCTATTTTCTTGAATATCATTTTTAAAGTAAAAATATTAAAGAGGATTGAATCATGATTCTGGGTTGGAAAATGTAACATGGAGATATTTTTTTCGAAAGAAAATAACTCTGCATTTCTTGAACAATATTCATTGTTGATTCTCGTCCATGCTACCATTTTTTGTGCATTATAAACCCCCTCATATTCTTGATGACCCTATCATTTCGTGTTCAATTTTATTTAATTATTAAATTGGATTTGGTGAAGTTGTTTTAATGGATGAATTGCATATGCTTCTATTGTGAATGATAGAGCCAACATCTTAATTTTATTTAGGTAGACTATTAGTGAATGGATTGTTAAAAAATTTCATATTCTTATTGAAATATTGCTTTARGATGAGTTTCTTTAGCAAGGGAAGCAATGGCAAAGGTGTAAACAARGGTAGAGGAAACAATTGCTAAAGAGGCCATAGAAGGACACGATTCTSAATACATTTAGACACTAATCCTCAAGAGCTAAATCATCTTTTCCAAGCTAGKTTTTTTAATATAGTTGGCTAAGGAATTATGAAACCTAGGCCTAAGAGGCCTCCTTTCCATCCACACCAAAATTTCTCTAGTATTTGTGTCACCCCTCATGTTTCTATGCARCCAGAACCACCTRCTAATCATGGATGGAAAGAGATCGTTCATCAACTTGTTGCACATCATAATGGTTGGCATACAATATCATTGCCATTTCCCCCTCCTTCACCACCACTTAATACAAATTCCCAGGATGATCGCAATTGCTTCACCATCCTATTCTTCACATGCAAACAAAAATCTCAAAACTACCATGCCGGAACGAGAGATTGATACAGGGAAAAAGGTGGCCAATTCCCGTAAATATTCCAAAAATTCCTCTAAATCAATGTCCTCTCATCTCCACCTCAAGGATAATTTCTCCCATGTAATGAAAAAAATCCATCCTCAAGGTTCCAATCAGCCTAAGGCTGCTACAAAAGGAAAAATAGCAGAAAGATCAAAAGAGAGTTGTACTGAAAAGAGGCAAACTGCCTCTCATAGAAAATATGGTTTTTAATGTTGTTAATGCTATTTTCTTTTGAGAATAGTTTTTATTGGTATGATAAAATGTTTGGACAACAAATACACATTTAGACAGCTTTGTTTTGGACAACATGGATATGATGCTAGTTTTGGATATAATCATGTTTTATTTTGATATTAAGATATTTTACTATTAATATGAGGATGGGACATACAAGGCAGACATTTTAGTTAAATTTTTGGGGTATTATATTTCATGTTTTGATGATTATTAAAGAAATAAAAATTGGAGTGACAAGGGGTCCCACCTATTTGGTTATTATTTAAATAGACCCTTATTTATATATTATTATTTATTTATCTCAACTAATTAGTTAAGATAAATAAGATTAACAAAAGAAAGGTATTTGAACTACCATAACTTATTGAGAAAGAATAAAAGCTCAGTCAAAAGAAGAGACAAAGAGGGAGGGAACGGAAGGGGAACTTATGATATAAGATCTTATTTATACTTGTGAGATAATTATTTTCTTCATTCATTCTGAGTTTAGTAGAAAGATAAGCCTTCTTGATGTCATCGGGGTCTTACTAAAGGCAATAGGATTCAAAACTAAATCATATCTTTTAACAACTTGTTTCTAAAGGTGTATGATCTATCTTTAGTAGTCTTTGTGTTCTTATTTGTTTATGGATTGGATTTCATGATTGATAAAGAATATTTTGCAGAGTCAAGTGACAACATTTTTATGGAACGATGATCCATATCTTTGTCTTCAGTTTTCTTTTGTTGTCAAAGTCTTTTTGTATGGTTCTCATCATAGACTTATAAGTTTGAATTTGGTCCCACCCTCACAGGGGTTTGTAAAGAGAGTTCTTATTTGTATCTCAAAATGAATTTAATATAAAAAATAGATTTTTTATTTCAGTTTCACATGTGTTTCCTAATGATATTGTTCAAATTTTACTTTTGTTCTTGTCTCTTTTCCTGTACACACTTATGTATATCTTTGCTTTATTTATTTTTCACAGTTACATATAAAATATAAAATCATCCTTAGTCCCTAGTACATATTACATATGCATTAAGAGACTATTTTGAATTAAAGGCTATAAACTTCGGGTAACATTCCCAACTATCTTGCCTTAGCCTGGAAAGATCTGAAAATGCTTGAGTAAGGTTATTCATACCTTTTCCTCAAAAATGTGGTCCTTAGGAAGACCAATCACTTCCAAGTCATATTGGGAAGGGAACATTATGGATGTTTGGGTAAATTGTGTAACTATCCAATTAATTCTAAAGAATCCCCAGCCAACTAGAGATGATTAGTGTTCTGATTATTAGTAATTTCTTGAGTGATCAAAATATAAATTTGACTCTTCTAAGTTATATGAATTAGAATCTAAGCCTATATGTTTCTTAGAATAATCACTTTTATGTAAGGTTATAACAATATTGGCTGTAGTTGAAAGAACTAAACCAAAAGGTTGTGATATTTCTTGTTAGGATAATGCCACTAAATATTCTACTATATGGACCAAAGTGTGTTTTGAATTTGTGGTTATAGTTCTAGTAGTGATTCTATGACAAGGAATTAAAGGATTTATAGGAAAAGCATTGATTTTCCTTGCATATTTTTTGTTAATACATCTAAAATTGTTTACTTCTTCATTTGATACTACATATGAGATTGAATTAGTATCACGTTGATGATTGTCCAAGTCCTAAGGTATAGGATTTTAGGAAGTCAAATGATGCAGCCCCCTTCCCCTCCTAGGGATTCTACGACCTCTTGATCTAGGATCTTTCAATCTACTGAGTCATATCAACTCTTTGGGATATTTCTTGAACCCCAAATCTATAGGACCCCTCTTCTCCTAAGGCACAGGTCCCGTGGAACCTGCAGGACATTTCTCTATCTCTTGGCACTTTTTAATTAAGGGGTGCTAGATCCTTATGCTAGGCCCCTTTCTTTTCTTGTTACCTTGGGCTATGTCCTCACATAAACATGTGATTACGGGGAGGCCTAAAGTGGTTTGATATCACACATCTTTTCTCCCCACAATTTACCTCCAATCACCACATGTCCCTTTGGCAATATCATGGTATCAATTGTGGCATGTTCTAAGAATTTTAAAGCCTGAGAACTTCCTATCCCTGCAATTCAACGTGACTATTTATCTTCAATCTCGGGTGATGCCTCTTAATCAATGACTACAATATGTCCTCTATATTCCTTGGTCAACTGTTAGTCAGTGACCCTCTTTCTCCTTCTGCACACACTCCCAGATCTCGCGATCTAGAAATGTGTGCCCTCCTTTCAAATCGACGGCTACGATTGATTTCTCCCTTAGGGCTTCAGAAGTTTCAATTATTGACCCTTTCTTTCTCTGAAGTGGCTATATTCTAAAGTGGAAGATTTGTTGACACCTGTACTTAGAAAATGGATGAATCAGATGAACTCTGGCTCTCTAACCTTCCAAAGTTCTTGTTCAACACAATCCTTTTTTCTCTTAGAGTTACTTTCTCCAAAACGGTGGATCTTATGCCATGTGTCCTCCTCAAATCGATGGCTCTAGCTCACTTTGGGACTTTGGCACTTTCAACCAAGACCAGATCAACGACTATTGACCCCCTTCTCGATCAGCAATCGAGATTCTACTTCAGGACTTCGACACCTTCACCTTATGCTTTCCTCCAGAGTCTTTCATACCTGGAGTTCTATATTTGGCACCACACGTCCACCTTATATCAATGGATCTCTTCCACTTCAGAACTTTGGCCTTTAGAAGTCTCAACTTCTCCATGCTCTGTTTCTCAAAGAGTGTTTTACCTAGAGTCCATGATCTTACAATGCATGTCCTCCCACATATCGACGTCTCCCATCTACTTCAAAAATTCAGACTTTGGGAGTGTAAAAAATCCACCTTCACTTCCTCCTAGAGCTCATGATCCATCGATGCATGTCCTTATGGATCTGACGGTCCAGATTTACTTTGGCCCTTTGGGGTTCAAAATTTTCAAACTCTTATGCACTCGTTCCTCCTAGAGTGCTTTCACCCACATTTCATGATCTCTTGACATGTGTCTCCCCATTAATATGACAGCCACTATCTACTTCAAATTTTTGGGCTGCGGGAGTTTCAAACTCCTATGCACTCGTTCCTCCTGGAGTGATTTCAACTGAAAACAACGGATTTTCTCCATGCATCCCTCTAGATCTAAAGGTCCAGATTCACTTCGGCTCTTTAGGGTTTGGGAGTTTCAAACTCTTGCACACTCATTCCTCCCAAAGTGCTTTCACTCAAAGACTCAGATATATTGACACGTACCCTCCTGACACCCAATGGCTAGGATCTGCTTCGGATCTTCGGTGATTCTACTCTCTCCTTGACCACAAATTTCTGGAGTGCTCTCACTCCGGAGTTGTGGATCTTGCACCACCTGTCCCTCTTGAAAATGACGATCCCTAATCACTTAGGGACTTCAGGACTTTGGCAAGCCCTCTCTCCTTTACACACAAAGGGTTAAGGCTCATGCACTTTACCTTGATCGGATGACTATCAATCCTCTACGCTCAAGTCCAATGTATGATATATGTTCTTCTCCTCTGTGCATTCCCTTGGGTGTCTGGACATGGATTATCTTAGCGATAAAAAAATGCACTAGCATTTTTTAAAGAATGATGCCTAATCTTGTAGGGAATATTTGACTAGCATATCAAGCTCCAAATGCAGATTTGAAAGAACCATTGGAAAGCTTAGGATTTCTAGATGTCGATCGACTATTCAAGCATGCAAAAAAGACTCTCCATGAATGAGAAATTTGATTTTAAAAAAATATGCACTTTCACCAGCTAACTCGTCTTGAATTTTGCTAGTTAGCTGGTGAAAACTCTGCTTTTCACCAGCTAAGGAGTGGATTTTTGGGTAAATTAGCTGGTGTAAGCCTGTCACGACCAGAATAACTGAATTTTTGCCTAGATCAGGATTTTTTGAGTTTGAATCGTTTGAAACCACTTCAAATGGACAGTTGTTGAATTATCAAGTATGATTCAAAGGCCAGTTTTGAGGGATAAAGTCAAAAAGAGGTTTTTCAACTACATTTGGCATCTTTTTCAAAGGCAGAATATCAGGGGTTTGAAGACACATCATCCAATTCAAATTTTATCTTTGGAGGACCAAATCAAACATCCTTGGGAGGCTAAAAATGCACTTCATCAACAATATACTACTCTTAGAGATCATTAGATAGGACCTTTTCCTATTTTGTTTTGATTTTCCATTTTTAGTATTCTAGATCCATTTTTATAGGATCTCATCCTACACTTGTTGTATCTATTTTGATTTGACTATTTTTAGTAAATTTGATCCATCTTTCAAGGATCTAGATTTTATCTTGTAAGGCTATAAAGACAAAGATATTTGGAGCACCAAAAGGGGGTTCAATCTAAAAGACATTTTCTAGCCATTGAACTTGACTTCTTATTCTGATAATAGAATCACAATCCTCTTTTGTTTTCAATATCAGATTCTTTCATATATTTCATGATTCTACACTTTATTCCAGTTTAGTTTAGCTTTTAAGAACTGTCATCTTCTTATTAAGCTCATAAACTTGGATTAAAGAATTTCTTGATGTCTTGTATGACCCTGCATATGGTTGTATTTGGTTATCTGGACTAGTATTCTTCATCCCCTTTTTTCAACTCTGTTGTCTGATTATTGTTCTCTAAAAGCACTGTTTTCTTCAGATACATGATGAGTGGTTACTTTCATTAGCTATTGAGTTATCTTATTGTTCCAAGCATACAAATCTACCATATTCTTAAGTTACCAAGCACCTTTGGTCTATAACCACAAAGGGTTTCTTCGAGTGATAACGAATTGGCGCCATTTCCAGGGAGAGGAAATTGAAGCTAAACTTCCATGGGAAATAACATTAGATCCATCTTTGATGATAGAAAAAGCCTGGACATCATTTGGTTGTAATCATCTATCTGGTCACTCCATGAAGGACGAATTCAGTGGTGACTCGATTGTTCAGAAAATTGTTGGTGACTCCACTGGTATGACATGAACAGGATCTTAGAAAAGAGGTATGCATTATGTGATTTTTCAAGTATTTCTGGTTTCCCTAATCCAGTGCCTAGCAGAGATGAATGGGAACACAGCCTTCCCAAATTTCGAGGAGAAGAATGGGAAGTGCCAGCTGAACACTTGTTGGATTTTCATGATTTTATTCATCGACTTGAAATTTTACATGAGGATGTTAAGATCTGTCTCTTCTTTTTCTCATTAGAGGGAATTGCTCATGAATGGTGTCGGTCTCTTCCTAATGCAAGTGTTAGTTCTTTGACAGATTTCCATTCAGCCTTCAATTCCTTTTGTAAATATTATTTTCTAGTTGAATATCTTTTTGAAGGATGTGGTGAAGAGTTTTCTTCGTTTCATAAAGATTTATTTGTTGAAGAAGACATTTACCATGTAGGACAAGAGGTGTTGAAGGATAATAGTGACATATCCGACATCATATCAAATGTGTCTGTTGTTTTGAATATTGATCAAAATCAACATGTCTCTTTTAGATGTATTGATGTCGAAGAACCAATGCATATATCTGCAAGAGAAAGTAATAGATCAACATATTTCAAATCTGTGGAAAATACTATGAGCAGCCCTAAGCTTTCAGATTTGCAAACACAAGAAAATTATAGCAGACATGAAGACTTGAAAGGTGATGAGTAGATTGACCAATCAGTAAGTGAAAGTATTGCATCTGCAGTATATGTTGAAGACAACCCACATTTTCCAGATTTGCAGACAAAGGCGTTTTGCAGCAGACATGAAGAGGAAGATGATAAGCAGAAGGGTCCAGATCTCAAGCAGTCTACATTCAATAGTGAGATTAGTAAAAGAAGCCTTCAACATCTTTTCAATTTACAATTGGATCAGTAGTCCAAAGAGGTATTTCTTTGTGAATTTGATGACCCTTTTGTTGACTATTTGGAGTCTATGAGTAGCATAAATCCAAAAATATTTTTGTCAGATGAAGGTTGGTCTTTTCATCTTTTCAAATTGCATTACCACAATCTATGGTTTCTTTTATCTTTTGGGAAAAGATCAAACATGATATTAGCAAGTCAATTACTTTCTTGGCTGCTTTGGAAATTTAGTTTTACTTGATCAATCTGCCTCTACTAGTTAGTGTATGGATTGATAGAAGAATAAGCTCTTTCTTTGAGCAAGTATATTACTTTCAGTTTTCTTAATTAGGAAAAGAGACTCCCTTTTCACGCTTAATGGCTCGATATGGATCATCCCTCCATGTTGCAGCTACTCAGTCAACCTCGAGTCATCCATCAGTCTCTCAAGTGTTTATTGCAGATTCAAAGAAATTTGATTTTTTCCCAAGGCAATTTTTCCGGGTTTTCACCAGCTTATTGGTTTTGAAATCTGCTAGTTAGCTATTGAAAGCTTTCCTTTTCACCAGCTAAAGGGGCGGATTCAGGTAAAATTAGCTGGTGAAACCTGTTACATGGAAGCAAGGTTGTATTTTTTCCCAGATTTGACTTTTTCTCAACTAATTCTTTTGAGGTTGGTTTCTAAAGATGCAGAGAACCTTGGAGAGAAGTCACAAAGATCAGAAGGTTTCGAGATATGGTTCATCTAGATGCACAATCAAAAATAGGAATCATGAAAACCATTTCAGATAAGCATCAGGTAGCAGTCTTGCTTGGGAAAGGTGGGTTTTGTAGTCTTGCTAACATCTGGCTCCAACTGGGATGGATACCTCCCTGCATGGTCTCCAAGAACCTAGCAGACCATGTGCCTTTAGTATTGGGCATGGAGTCATTCAGCCTTTACAATTTATCATCTGGATATTTTCCAAAGTTTGTTGTTGTCTTTCCCAATCTTATTTATCTGTAGCATGTTTGCTTCAAACTCCCCTGGAAATGTTGTTTGCACATTGACATGGCATCTGTTGTGGAAATATCTTCATTAAGAAGAAAAGTGTTGAACATAGGCAGGATAGTGAGATATGTAACCATGGTTTTGAAAATTCCAGGATAACTTCAACCTTGAAATGAGAGTATTGCAGGTAGCTTGAGGTCTTTGAATTTCCATTTTCTAGCAGCTTCAGATACAAAGAATTTGTCTTGAGATGCCCTGGTGTGTTGAATCAAACACTTCACCCTACTCAGTTTCTTCGAAGAGAATCATTTCACCTTGTGAACCAATGTCCATCTCTGTTTCGATCTCCATATCAATGCAATTTGTTCAGTCATGTCATTTCCTTGAAAGGACTCTGGAAGAAGATTTTTAGAATATAATTGATCCATATTGAATTAGAAGACCGAGCCAGCCACCTAGGTCCTCTGAAATAAAATGTACCAAAACCCAATATATATTGCCACAAATCTGGATATTGGCTACCTAGCCATGATGAATATAGCTTATCAGAGATCTTCTTCCTCCTATAATCCCATGGCTCAAAACCTTGTTAATGAATGATTAAGGGTTATAGCTTTAGCTTTTCCAGTTGAGAAGTAATCACATGGATCAACTTCGAAGGACAAAACATGTGATATTTCTTTGAAAAGAGACACCTAAAACCCTTCCCAAGAGGAACATTGGTCTCATGTCCTGAGTTGGGGAAAGCTTACAAGTGTATGACCATCTCCTTCTAGAGATGCCATTAGAAATATTGAAGCAACTTCACCAATATTTGAGGATATTGTGTATCGAATTAAAACCTTCATGTTGTTGTAAAATGGAACGACCTTCAGTAACAGCTACAACTAATTGAACTGAAAATGTCATCTGCTAAGACCATATCAGATGCCTCCTTTGCAACCTCTTTAGTCTGAGGATCTTCCACGAGTCTTTGATGCTAAGTTTTTTTTTATTTGGTGGTTAATAATTTGATGCTCCCATACTTTTTCAAATACTCCAAAATCACTTTGCTTCAGCTTAATTTTCCAAAAATTTCTTTATGTAGTTTCACCAGCTAATTCACCTTACGATTTGCTAGTTAGCTGGTGAAAGTTATGCTTTTCACCAGCTAACTGGTTATAATTTTTCCCTTTATGATGGTGAAATCTCTGTCTTTGGCCAAAAATAAACCTTTCATATTCAAAACTGTTGTTTCACCACAAACTCAGTGTTCTTTCGATTTATCTCCCTGCAAATTTACAACAACCTATCATTCTTGAGCCACTGTCAGATCTGCAAACAAGATATCTACTAGAACTTTCCAAATGGAATGAACTCAAGGACAACAAGAGGATGTTTCCTTCACTGCAGGAAGAAAAGAAGCATATGCTCTGGTGTAAATAGTTCACTTAGATTGCATGCATGTGATAGCATTTTACATAGATTTATCATCTCTGAAAGGATTTTTTCATGAACTTCAAAGATAACAATAATGCATCTGGATTTCCATTCTCAGGAACCTTCTATAGTTAATGAAAGCACACTTCCACCCTCCAAATCTCGCATACGAATAGTACAATCCATACTGCCTGATACCAATACTTGTGTACTCTGTGCTCCTTTGTAGTAACCACCATATTATGTGCTGCCAGACAGAGTATATGACCTATGTGGTCTGTAAAATACTATAAAGCCACATTTACACCAATTTTCTGTTGTAATCCACCTTCTTTAACATAAGTATTTGGACCATTCCATATTTTAAAGTTTTATCTTACCACTACAAAGCCATATACTAAAGCAAATGATATATTGGAATTCTCTGAAAATATCATGGAAGATGTAACAATCTTGCTTCTTTCAACAAATAATGCATTGTTTCCTTTAAAATGATCAACATAAGATGTCTTCCTCTGTAAACAACTTAAGTATTCAATGTTATCAACCTCTAGTTTTCTTCTCCCTGGCTTCTCTTCTAGAGCATCCATTTCTCCTTGGTAATTATACCTGGTACTAATGTCAACATAAGACAAATGGGAAGTTTTCAACCATTCACTACAAAACCCACCTTTCCCAAGAAAGACTGCTACCTGATGATTATCTGAAATGGTTTTCATGATTCCTATTTTTGATTGTGCATCTAGATGAACCAGACCTCGAAACCTTCTAATCTTTGTGACTGCTCTCCAAGGTTCTCTGCATCTTTAGAAACCAACCTCGAAAAAATTGGTTGAGAAATAGTCAAATCTGGGCAAAAATACAACATTGCTTCCATGTAACAGGTTTCACCAGCTAATTTTCCCTGAATCCATCCCTTTAGCTAGTGAAAAGGAAAGCTTTTAACAACTAACTAGCGGATTTCAAAACCAATAAGCTGGTGATAACCCAAAAAAACTGCCTTGGGAAAAAATCAAATTTCTCTGAATCTGCAATAAACACCTGAGAGATTGATGGATGACTCGAGGCTAACTGAGTAGCCGCAACATAGAGAGATGATCCAGATCAAGCCATTAAGTGTGAAAAGGGAGTCTCTTTGCCTAATTAAGAAAACTGAAAGTAATCTACTTTCTCAAAGAAAGAGCTTATTCTTCTATCAATCCCTACACTAACCAGTAGAGGCGGATTGATCAAGTAAAACTAAATTTCCAAAGAAGCCAAGAAAGTAATTGACTTGCTAATATCATGTTTTATCTTTTCCCAAAATATAAAAGAAACCATAGATCATGGTAATGCAATTTGAAAAGATGACAAGACCAACCTTCATCTGAAAGAAATATTTTTGGATTTATGTTGCTCAAAGAATCCAAATAGTCAGCAAAAGGGTCATCAAATTCACAAAGAAATACCTCTTTGGACTGCTGATCCAATTGTAAATTGAAAAGATGTTGAAGATTGCTTTTACTAATCTCATTGTTGAATGCAGACTGCTTGAGATCTGGACCCTTCTGCTTATCATCTTCATCTTCATGTCTGTTGCAAACCGCCTTTGTCTGCAAATCTGGAAAATGTGGGTTGTCTTCAACATATACTGCAGATGTAATACTTTCACTTACTGATTGGTCAATCTTCTCATCACCTTTCAAGTCTTGATGTCTACCACAATTTTTCTGTGTCTGCAAATCTGAAAGCTGAGGGTTGCTCATAGTATTTTCCACAGATTTGAAATATGTTTATCTATTACTTTCTCCTGTTGATATATGCATTGGTTCTTCAACATCAATACATCTAAAAGAGACATGTTGATTTTGATCAATATTCAAAACAATAGACACATTCGATATGATGTTGGATATGTCACTATTATCCTTCAACACCTCTTGTCCTACATGGTAAATGTCTTCTTCAACAAATAAAGCTTTATGAAATGAAGAAAACTCTTCACAACATACTTCAAAAAGATATTCAATTGGAAAATAATCTTTACAAAAGGAATTGAAGGTTGAATGGAAATTTGTCAAAGAACTAACACTTGCATTAGGAAGAGACCGGCACCATTCACGAGCAATTCCCTCCAATGAGAAAAAGAAGAGCCAGATCTGAACATCCTCATGTACAATTTCAAGTCGATGAATAAAATCATGAAAATCCAACAAGTGTTCTGTTGGAACTTCCCATTCTTCTCCTCGAAATATGGGAAGGCTACATTCCCATTCATCTCTGCTAGGCACTGGATTAGGGAAACCAGAAATACTTGAAAAATCATAGATTGCATACCTCTTTGCTAAGATCCTGTTCATGTCATACCAGTGGAGTCACCAACAATTTTCTAAACAATGGAGTCGCCACTGAATTCTTCCTTCATGGAGTCGCCAGATAGATGATTACAACCAAATTATGTCCAGGATTTTTCTATCATAAAAGTTGGATCTAATGTCATTTCCCAAGGAAGCTGAGCTTCAATCTCCTCTCCCTGGCAATGACGCCAATTTGTTATCACTCCAAGAAACCCTTTGTGGTTGTAGACCAAAGGTGCTTGGTAACTTAA
>JASDQU010752643.1:0-26120 GCA_032191745.1 Picea mariana | reverse complement strand
AATTAAAAAAAAAGAGTGAAAAAGTAAACCTACTTTTAAAATAAATTGCAAAAAAAAAACACAATGACAACTTTTGGAGACAGAGAATTTAGGCGGGAGCTTCCCCTAGCCCGTCGCTCCTTTAAGCAAGATGTAGGGAGAATGGGAGGGGTGGGAAGGGCGATGAAGGGGTGGGAAGGGAAATGAAGGGGAGGGAAGTGGGTGTAGTGGAGGGAGAAGGGGATTGGGAGGATGATTCCCCCTATCATTAAAAATGATTGATAGTTGCTTATGTAGAAAATGCCACTATATACCCTTTTACAATAGTCTTCACCCAAAAATCAATTGCACTAGTGATATGATGGTCTACCCATTGAAGCACAACTAGATTCTAGATATGCCATTCCATCACCTTCCTCTCCCTTTGATCATGTGTTGGTGCTTCTCTAAGTTGCTTCAACCATTTGAAAAGGATTAGAACCCAAACAATTCCATATTTCTCCCTACTAGTATCACCATAAAAAACTATTTCCCTACACTTCTCAAAGTTCCATCCTTGCAACTCTGCTTCTAGCACGATAAAACCCTTAAACACATTTTCAAACCAATATTCAATTTGTGGTTTTAATAATCTCTACCTCATACTACAAGGGTCCCTCTTTACGATACAATTTTGGCAATGAAACCATTTGTTGGCTCTAATTGTAGATAAGCTTCTCTTTGATGTCCAGTGAAAGTATGGTGTAGTCTAGCACTAACATTTTCAATCCCTGAAAGGAGAAGGTCTCACTTGACTAATGCGTTGAGACTAAAGATGGGGAGGGAGGTTCAACATGAGTAATGAACCATTCAACCCTAACATCCATTCATAACATAACCCCCACTACTACTTGCGCAACTATGTTGTGTCGATATCATAAACAGATTCGTAACATGACATAAATCTAATCTAGCAACATGCACACAAAATCTATCCACATACGAATCATCCATATATAATACAAAAACACAATTTGAAAATGAAGGGGGGTTTCATTACTCCATAACAACATCCATATCCAATGCATATTCATACCTACATCAAGAAAACATGTGGCTCATGATAGCAGCAAAACAACAATATAAAATAAGGTTCCACAATAATAGAAGAGCAACCAATTCATTCTCTAAATTAGCTAGCCCCAACCCATAGCCCTAAAGGACTACTCATACAATGCAATATGGTAACTTTTGACCATGTCAAAACCCTAACCGACATAATCAACTTTTATAAATACATTTTATTACATGTTACAAATACTAGCTGATTTAGGTCGTAAAACAAGGATCTCTTCCACTTATGCACAACTGACCATGGTGTAATTGAGGTTGTCCATGTGTCATGGTATATTTCTTCTTGTCCATATTGCACACTTATCCAAAAATGAAGGGGCCAATAACTATTGCGATAGAGAATATTTATAAATTATTGGGGGTGCCCATTACTAGATAGACACCCTCATATGCAAAAATGGATAGAAATTCATCATGGGTGGCATTAACAATGGAAAATCCCATAGGGAACCCAAATGAGAGGAGGGGTGTGAGTCTAGTGAACCACATGAATAACCATTGGTCACAGGTAGAATGTGACAATGGGAAGTGATAGGAGGGAGGCCACTCGACACACAACCAATACATTACCAATACAAACATAGGCCCTTGTCAAGAAAGTAGAGCATGTAGTGTTATATTAATTGGGAGGCTATGTCCCAACTCATATATATGATGATATGAGAAATATGTAGAAGGATGACATGTTATTTTATACTCCAAGCATGGGCCTCGAGGTAGTTTTCACCTTTGAGGGGACACTAGTTGTCAATGATCAATGCTAATGAGGCCAACATGGCAAAGTGGGACACCTACATACCTCATCAAAGGATAGAGAAGGAGAGGATATAGTGAATGGAAGAGGTATGTAAAGATAAAATCTTATGGTGGCTCCATGAGGGAAGAGTGTGGAAGCACGATAACCTTATGCAAAGGGTCTACATACATGTTGAGATGCATGGCAGGATAGCAGGAGGGATGACTATATGATGGCCCATTTGATCACCCTTTAAAGGTTCATAAAGGAGGTCTTTATACTTCATAGAAAACCCCAAGAGAGGAGGGATGAGTAGATGCCCTAAGGGGTCCATGCCTAAGGTAATTATGTTGCTTCAAATAAAGAGAAAATCTACCCAATTTTCACGAGAAGTTTTAATCTCTTTTCATGGGTTGGCATGGGTACTAACATATGATTGACCTATGGATGTAGGTGAGAGACTGTACATTGTTTTAGAGATTTGGGGCACCTTGGATATCTTAATGGAAGACTTGGATAGAAAAAAGTGTTCCACTCATATAGTAATGATCTATCCCATCGAGAAGTTGTCCCAAATATTTTCCTCTACTACACTAGTGATGAGGATGATCTAGATGCAAAGAAGTGATATTGGTCACCTCCAGAGGAGGATCGACATTTTCAAAGACTAGTTATAGATAGCATAGGTAGGAGGCTCTTTATGGGCATGGTGGGAGGGAGGTTCCAATGTCCATGGAGCTAAAGAGAGGAGGAAATAGATAGTAAGGTCACAAAGACAAAGTTGATGGAGACTTGGGCTACACAACACCCGACTTTGTTATTTTTGAAATGTATTGTATGTGTGTATCATTTTTGCAACCTTAAGGCCTTCATTTTGTACTACCAATGATAAGCAATATTCTTATGAACCATGTTTATATACATTTGTCTTTATTATGATCATTCAATTATTCATGTTTTCGATATGGTTGTGTATGTAAATGTGTGATGCCTATTTGCTTAAAGACGCTTTATCACATGCAAATTTTGAAGAGTAAATGCTTGATGAAGAAATGCTAAAAAATTAAAAGGGGAAAAAAAAAAGAGGCTTAAGTAGGTAACTCTTAGGATGTGTGGAACTCAAGAGTAGGATGGAGAGCTACCATATACTAGACATGAGATTTAAGGCTGAATTCAATTCGAAGGAGCTCAAAGTCCAAGTCATGAAATACTTTTTTGACTAATAGTCCAAAAGGGCATGGTGAAGGGGGAGTTAAAAGAGGAGAAGGAAGTTTGAAATCCAGGGAACACTGCAAGGAAAACACCTTGTAGCAGAGGTTTTTAGTGCTACAAAATTTGGCAAAATTTTCAAAAAAATCCTTTTCTATTTGAAGTGAAGGTTTTAGCAAAGGTTTTAATGGATATTCCATCTAACTAAAAAAAATTAGGTGGGTGGAGGATTTTTTGTCGGTGCTTGTATTGGTAAGACGCATTGGTGCGTACATAAACCTATAAAGCATTGGTGCTCTTATAATTCTTATGCATCAATTTCATATTTTTTGTTTGTATACATCACCACTGCTCTTATAATTATTACGCATCGGTTCTACCTTTTTTGTTGTATGAAACGCTAATAATTTTTGGGTTTATGTATGCACCATTCATATTGTTTTTTCTATGCAACATCAATGCTTGTATAAATATTACACATTGGGTCATTCTTTTATTTATGGAACACCTATTATTGCATGATTTGTACACCCCAGTGTCAATATTACCATGTGCACCCAAGGCTAGTGAAATTTGGAATATTCAAGATGAGATATTGACGTTATTCTTTGTTACTAAGAACCGGTGCATATCATATTCATGCTCACTATAATATTTTGAAAGGATAAATATAGTCGTGCATTATGTCGTTTAAGGAATGGTCTTTTTTCACAATTTTTAGCACCAGTGCTTCAATATAATTAATAAGCACTGGTGTGTAAAACTCATAAAAACGCACTATTTTCTATATTATGGCATGCAACATTTAGTGACTACATAAGAATACAATGCACCAATATGTATATAATTCAATTAAATGTTTTTTAACAAATTTTCAACTAATCATCTCAAAATCAAATATTTTTTATAACAATATTGTTTTTTGTAATTTTGTTATTGTATTTTGATATAATGATTACATTAATGCGTTATCCAATGGATTACACCTCTATTATTTGTAACAATGTAAATCATCCACATATTAATTAATTAGCAATGCAACATTTTATAGTGTTCAACAATGCAATAAAATAAGAAACATGTTTAATTATATATGAATAAGAGAACCATTGTCATACAAAATGGGACAACGTAAAGGTCCACAACAATCAAAATGCAACAAATATGTAATTGTTACACTTATTAGTAACATGTCCTCAAGAAATTGGGACAATATGTTGAGTACATTAAACGAAATCCAATGATTTTCATAGACAAATATTCCAAAACATACAACTTGTAGTAATATTCAATTATATTGATTGTCATCCATCACTTGAATTGTTGTCATCACTCCAGTTGTGTGCATACCTCATTTCTTCATCATTTGTAGGTGATATTGTATTGTGGTTATTTAACCTAATGTTTTCTTGATCGGTTTGTTTTTTATGTTCTGCCTCTTCATCTTCCATCTACAAACATAGAAATAAAGTGTAATAAATATATCAACATTTATATATATAGTAGAATATACATGATTGCATAGATCAAAAAATGTGCCATAGCAGCGAGTCTTTCATAATCAATACACATTATTTTGAAGCCATGCTTCATGCCTTCTCTCAAAATCTCTTATGTTGGCTGCAAACCATACTTTGTTTCCTGCATGTTTAATACACCATGACAAAGCACAATCAATATAATTAATATAAAGGTTTCTTGTTGTTCCATTAATTATAGAACAAGGGAAGTTAAACAACATAGCTACTTACAAATTGTTCAATTAAACCTTGATACTTCAACATATACTCACAACCCATACTTAACCCATTGTCTATCAATTCATCAGTTGGCTCTTCTTTGTATGTTAGCACCTATTAGAAGACATCCATGGACAAGTGTAAAATAATTATTTAAATATAAAAATCACAGCAAACATGAAATATTAAGTAAGGTCAAAAATGTAAGTACTCACAAACTTTGTGATCAACCATTTTATTCCTCGTCTTCATGTCTTATGTGTTGAATGGGTTACATTTTTTTTTACTTTTCTGCAACAAAACAATTGAAAATTAGTATTTCCTGTGATAATTAAATTCGATGTACATAAAAGAATAAATGAATGATTGCATACCTTTGATGCACATTGTTGTTGGCATGGCTCCTCCTATGATGCAATTATGTTCATTTCTTTTACCATCTCTTTATACATTTTTTTGGACATCCCTACTAGAATGGATTGGTTTTCTCCTCGTTTGTCCCTTGGAATTTTCATAAACTCCCTAAAAAACAGAAAAGCGAGGAATCACCGGATATAAAAATTATAATTTTTTTTTTACAAAATAAGATTTCGATGCATATAATAAATGTGTACTCATTGATGCATTAATCATATGTATATGCAATGGTGTGTTAATAATATGTATACACACTGGTATATGATAATAATTCCCTTACGAAATCGAAAATGTTTGTTTACAAATTGTTATATTCACGCGGTGCTTTATAAATTAATAGAAGCATCGGTGCCTAAGTATTGTTTATTGCACACCGTTGACCCGTGAAAAAATTTAAAACATGACGGTTTCGATATTAAAACCAATGCTATTTCCATTTTAAACTCAATGGTGTTGTCGATAGGAACATCTACATCAATGCTCTATCCTTGTACAATGTGCACTACTAACTATGAAGACGCTTTTTTTTAAATAAAACCGACATCGACGGGTCAGTTTGTGATCTAATGCAATGAGTGGTCCCATTGCAATGGATACCAAATTCCCCATATATAAGTAAAGAAACCCTATAAAAATCTGTTGTTTAAAAAAAAATCTCATTGTGAAATATAGAGAGGGAAAGAAAAAGAAACAACTAGGAAGTTAGGACTTCTGATACCGAAGGTAACTATGAAACCCTTTTATTTTTTTGAGAATGCACTCAAAAATTCTTGAAGAAAATAGAGAAAAGATTAATATGATAAATAGAATGAAATCACATACCTAAAATTTCCCATCTACGGATTTGTATGTGACCTACAGTAATCCCTTTCAAATTTGAGTCTTCAAAAAAATCCACCCACTCCAAAGTCTTTGTTGGTAAATCTCTCTTGCGCAAATTTGCCCTCTAATTTTTGGCAAAAGAATGAACAAATGAATAGGGTTTTCATTTATAAACACATACATTAAGAAAAATTGAAATTCTCTATCATTTTTTCCTTATATATTTCAATGCATTAATGATAAACGTGTGCGTTGTTTTTTTTTGTAACTTAATTTTCTGATGCGCTATACAGTTTTTAGCACATCGGTGTGATGTTTACTAAAAAACATGCCAACAAACAATTTAACTCATTAAATGCAAATGCAACCATCTGCATTTAAATTTTGCAGAGGTTTTGCTTTGTGTATGCAATAATCATTGAAATGTCTACTCATTTTTTCGTTCTATATTTCGGTGCATTGATGATAAACACAAACACCTTTTTTGTAACTTACTTCTTCGGTGCCCTTTACAATTTATATAGCACCAGTGTGGTGTTTACGTAAAAATGAATCGACAAACAATTTAATTCGCAAAATACAAATGCAAGCATCTGCTTTTAAATTTTGTGCATGTAATAATGGAGGTCACTCTTCAATACCTCTCATAATTTACCACACCGGGGCGTTTTCTTTATCTAGATGCACCGGGGAGTCCTAATCTAATTAGGTGCATCGTTAATTTTTAAAAGTTATTTGAAATTCTATTTGAAGTTAGATTGTTCTATGCTTCCCAAGATGATGGTTTTGGCTCAAATTCGGGAAAAAAAAATTATAATATCAAATGGCCAATTCTTTAGATTCCAATTCATTCCATATCGTTGCAAGTGTTTCATGTTCTCCCCTGCCAATTGCAGTAAGTCTAGATTTTATTTATTATTCATTTATCTCATTGAATTTATGGTATGTATGCATGTGCAGTTGAATAATTGATCATTGAATTTTGCAAGATCATGATTCAAGATCGAGTTCGGATGCACAAGATATTCCACCAATCCCAAAATGTCGTGATCTCTTATCAGGAGAAAGATATTGCAAGCAGAGATTTGATGAAAATGGAAAGCTACTTTACCCTACCGATTGTAGCATTTCATCTTCCAGCAACTAGCCTGGGTCAATGGTATTGCACTATGAATTCGATTTCTTTTATGACACCCCTTGGCATGTAAGAAAAAGATCATTGAGTAATTGCATTTTTGGATTTTCATTGGAACTAATGTAAATGTATTGCTTAATTTGACATTTTTTTATAAAATGGTTGGTTGCATGTTTATTATTGGGGAAAAAGTTTCCACGCTTCCAATAAATGTTTGGCATAATATTTGAACATATTAAATGCATTGTGTTACTAATATTATCCATGTAATGTTCAATCTTTTTACAATTATGATTCTAACGATGAGCGACATGTTTACCATCTACCATTTCACTCCACTACAATGTCAAGTCGTGAGTTTTCTATTAAATGAGAACAGCTCGGAGAGGGAGCATATTGAGGATAGTTGACTCAACCACCTATTCAATTCCCACAATGTCACGAGTCACCAATAAAAAAACCTCTACAGTAACACTAGTTCTTCACATGTTGGGGACGAAGGAAATGATATAGAGGTTGGTATGGATGATTTCTTATGGGGTAATCAATCCATGAAGGGAATGGTGTTACATGCATTCCAACAAAATGAACTACAGGATGACATTGATGTCATCGATACCTTCTTCGAAAGCCTAAAATTTGTTGCCACCGCCCCTCTCTTTGGTCAACAGGGGTTAAGGTCTATCCAACTTGGAACAACAATGTCACTATGCAACTTGAAAGTAATATATGGTATGTTAGATGCATGTTTCTCGACACTTTTGAGGTAACTAGACATTAAGTACCCTATTTTTTTAAGGAATCTTGTCAAACAATGAAGGAACAAAATGGTCGGTTTTTTGCATTCTTAATGACAATGTACGTTTGTATTGCTAAGTAATTGCGGATTAATCAAAGATAAGGTACTTCCAAGAGATAATGTTGTGCACGATAGTTGCGCAGAGGCAAAGAAAATCCTGAAAATGTTGGGTGTTGAGTACATATCATACCACGCATGTCCAAATAATTGTATTCTATACAGAGACATATCAAAGAGATATGTCCAGAATGTGGGCATGATAGGTGCCAGAAATCAAAAAACAAGGGTAAGGCATTAGTCCTGCTCATAAGATATTGAGGCACATTGTAATGTACCCAGACTCCTATCCAGGTATCGTTACCACATTGCAATGTCTCGACTACTACAAAGTCCCTAAATACAACTCTAATACCAATATGTAACGTTCCCAAATCTGATACCAATCTATAATGTCCCTCGTTACCAGCACTAACAAAATTCTCTGATACCAATCTATAACGTTCCTAGCTCTTTTGTTGACCAATGACACTCAAAAAATATAGTGCACATATTCTACATTATAATGTTAATATGCGCAGAAACACGTGAGGTAACGTGCACGATCCTAAGTTGGATCGTGCCACACAAATTTTCTTGTTCTGACACTAGTTATAATAGTGGAATTAACACATAATACAACTGTGAGCACAATCATTCAATGCACACAAGTACTATTGCACATGTAACCACTCTGAAAACGTGAATACTACTATGCACGCAACCATTCTAGTGTTTCACGTAGATTCAGTTCTCCTTGTGCACGTGGATCTGCTTCCTCATGCACACAGCGATTCGAGCCTCTTGCATGCACAGATTATTTCCCTGTGCGCACGAAAATTATAACCTTGCCTTGGAAACTCATGACCATTATTACTAAGTTAACTAAGAGGAATACTTAATAACTATCATACTCTACATGTGCGACAATAATTACTGAATACAACAACATGCTTACATGTACAAACAACATCATACATAACAACGATAGTTAATTATGTGCAACGTCATACAGGAAATAAACCCATATCAGTCATAGATAATTAAGCACACAATAAATTAGACAAGCACATAAAGGACACTTATATTTTTATAAAGAGTCACCAAATTCGCGTAGAGCTCAGATGTTCCTTCTAGCCATAGACTATGTTGCTCATATACTTTCAACAACAGGTTGCCCCTGAGCTGGGACTTAAAATCCACCAGGAAAAAAGGATTCCTAATGCTAGGATAAGCTATGATAATCAACAAAATTGCTCAGTCCAAGGTGCTCAACTACTGCAACTAGACTACAGTCTCTCATTCCCCACATGTTTGTCCCACCCCAGGAAGTGTGCCCCTTCTCTGCTCAACAGTCCCTCAGTTGCTCCACTTCTCTTCCATGACTTTAGCAACGGGATGGAAAGGAGGTCTCGGAGCCCTGTAACTAATGCCCAGTGCAACAGGGAACAATTCCTAGAAAATATCTCACCTTGAGAGAATGCTCACAGGCCTGACAACCCACTTCTTCGATAGAAAATCTCTCATATAGAGAGAATTCTCATGGACCTAACAACCCAGCTCTTCGACATCAAATCTCTCACCTAGAGAGAATGCTCACTGGCCTAACAACCTGCCTCTTCGACAGCAAATCTCTCACTGGGAGAGAATGCTCATGAGCCTGACAACCCGCCTCTTCGACCACAAAACTATGGTTATTATATGGAAAAACCCATTTCCAATATTTTCTTTGCAGATAAGGTAATGGTCGTTCCCCATTCAGATGGTTGGACTAATGAAGAAAAGTGAGTGGACCCCCAAAATACACTAAGGTTAAGCCATATATTTGCATGGTCATAACTGGACACTTGTCACCTTCAGAATTATCTTTAGCCACTTGATGACTTGTTCCCATCCCTCGGGAACGTAGGATAAATAAATATCCATAAATTATACTTTTCATAAATATCAATAAAATATTCCCTTGGACTTAAGCCCCCCTTTTCCTTTTTCGGTGAATTTTAGCCCTTGTCTCTTTTCATCTAATTGGTCTATGCGTAGCGATGTGAGTTTATTAAAAATTTGAGTGTGATTACATTTTACAAAGATATGTGCACTGGCCTTTTTGCATCCCGGCTCACCAGCCCAATAACCACACACAGGCTCTTCAGCCTCAAATAAATAAATAAATATATATATAACTTGATCTGATGTGCACTTCAAAGTAATCCTCACGCACTTACTCAGGTGCAGGCAACACTATGGAATGTGCATACCCTTCCCTTAATGTGCAATCCATGTGCAATTACTCAAGTGCATGGAACACTATGGAATGTGCACCCTCTTTCTTTGGAAAAAAATCCTCGCGCACTACTCAGGTGTGCACAAAAATGAACCAAAACTTGGTGCCAACGGCTCACCAGCCTATGTGTACATTTACATTTTCATTTACAATTGGGGTTTGGATTAGGGGTATTACACACATACCTATAATTCCAAGGATTCAAATGATCTTTCATTGCAAACAATTAGCCATGTTGCAGGGGTGGCATGCCTCACACAGAAGTGAGCTAGGAGTTATGTGAATCCCAGCATATTCAATAGCCATGAAGTAACTAGAGGATACATGGCTCAATAAATTCAAGGATGAAGTATGGAGCCTATGATTAAGCATATCCATTGATGGAGTTAACCCAGATTCCCTCCAAAACACTAACTATTATGTTTGGATAATGGTAGTGATCAATAACAATATCCCCCCATGGTTGTCTATGAAGAATGAACATCATCTGTTGGCTCTTATAGTCCCAGGTAGAAGACAAGTGAAGAGAATGGATGTCTACCTCCAACCTCTAATCATTGAATTTAAGCAATTATGGGAAGGGATACATGTATATAATGTATCAAGACACATCCCAATGGAGAGGTCTTTTACGTTGTAAGGCATATGTGTGTACACCATGCACGATTATCCAGAACTAGGAGTTTTCTCTGGTAAGCATGTTGATAGATTTGTTTAAATATGTAATGTTATTTGACATACTTAATTTGGTGAAATTATCTTTTTGACTCTAACGTGCTCTATATACAATAACATTTCAGGTCTTCCAACAAAATGGTATCATAGATGTAAATGATGTGGACCTTCTATAAAGGCTAGGTGATCCAACCACCTACAAAACCTGATGTATGATTGCTCGAGGGTATTCCTCCCAGAAGATCACCCTAATAGAAGAGTCACATCTGCTTTAAACCGGAAACTAGATAGAACCCAGAGACCTAAAATAATGACACCGACAAATAGGATTAGGGCATATGACACAGATAAGAAGAAGGAAATGGAAGAATTGCTTGATTCAAATGGGGAACATATTTTCAATGATCATGGATTTTTTTACACCTATGTTCATAAAATGCCCATTGTGATGAAAAGGAAATCTGTATTTGATTAGCTTACATATTGGGAGCATCTTAAGATTGGCCACTTACTAGATCCCATGCATGTATTCAAAAATGTTTCATCTTCTTTATGGAGGCACATATCATCGAATAAAAGCATCACGTTGGTTGTTAGGAGAGATCTTATTGCTTCGAATACTAAAAAGAGACATTGGCCAATAAAATAAAGTAGAGGAGAGGTTGGTCCCTCTTGGTCTTTTAAAGAAGGTGGTATCCCATGGATTTGGAAGAATGATTATCTTTCTATGGTGAAAGATGTTATATTGGGTGTGAAAGCACCTTCTTTATATGGGTGGAATCTATGACATTGCTTCATTGTAGAAGGGCATTTGTCAGGGCTTAAATCGCATGACCGTCTGAACCTTTTAACGGTATGTATGTCGAATACATGATTCTTCTTCTATATTGTTGGTAAAAATATACTATGCACTCACAATTTTATGGAAATTAACAATGTGTGTGTATATTTTGTAGTGTTGTTATCATTTGCTCGTGCGTGGTTTTGTGAACCATGACATCCCCCAGGTGTTATGACATGTCATAACAAAATTATCTGCATTTGTATGTTGGATCACATCAAAGGAGATTCACATGGATAGCATTCCATGGTGGCATTGAGAGATATTTGAGATTGTTTGTATGTTTGAGAAGGAACTGCCCACAAGTTTCATGGACTTGAAATTCCATCTTCTAATTCACCTACTTGATAAGGTTGAATTAGTTGGGGTGCTCTCATGTTGTTGGATGTTCTTCTTAAAGAGGTATATGAAAAAATTGAATGGGTTTGTTCGACAAAGGGAAAAACCAAAGGGCTCTATGGTGGAGGGGTACATAGTATACGAGTCATTTTTCTATGCCAATGAGTACATCAAGAGAATTGATGACACACCGGGGGTGGTGGTTTGGGATGACCAACATGATGAGGACAAAAGGGAAGGGGAGCTACTCTAGACGAATGAAAAAATGTGCATGATAAAGATGTTCATCGTTTTTTCTATCAAGGGAAAATGACCAACATTTGAGAGAAAATATTGTGGGGAATAAGAAATATTGTCCTCAGTTTAATAGAGGTGTTCCATATGGATATCGGTGGCCACCCACCTTTTCCAATTGGCTCAAAACAGTTTTCTGGCAATTTTGCTAATTTACTATTTTTAACAGTTTTCACTTCTGAAGCCTTTTTTAGGCCCTAAATGATATTTTTTGGGAAAATAGGTTTGCAATATGAATCTCCTCGATGATACCTTTCCAACGAGCTATAATATGCATAAAACGGATATCGTATGCAAAAGTTACAACCCCGGGAAGTTGATGTACTAACTTACCCAAACAGGGCCCACATGACTTTTGGCGCTTCATCTCCTAAGGTTAGGTTTTTGGATGTATAGGGTTTTTGACATTCCTGCTTATTGTAAAAAGGCCTTCAGAGCCTCATTTTAATCATCTTTTTGTGAATGAGCGTAGCCGTCACATCTCTTCTCAGAGATACGCCGCCACCATTCCAGCAAGCTTGTTTCCGCTGCATTTTACAGTTTCCAACTTATTTCTTTATTAATAGAAAACCAGTTTTATTGTATCTCTGTTATTTTGTGTTAATCACCTGTTAATAATCTGTATTCATTTTTTTCTTCTCATAAAATATGGATCATTGGTATCATAGCGGTCTGCTCCTTCATGTCGTCTTAATGCATGTCCCCAACGAGGTCGGAGTACAAAGAGTTGGGTCTCGAGCTTGTTTCTCTTGAGAACAAAATCTCTCGCACGCCCAAGCGACCTCTCATGGCAGGAGAAAATAAAGATGAAGGGATAGAAGATCCTTTCAAACTTTTGATTGAGGAAGCCCTCATGCAACAGAGGAACGAGATGATGGATCATTTCGCGCAAATCCTTTGGTGGCTACCAACAGGTGGTGCATCTTCTTCAAATGGAGGCGCCGCCCCCTTCAAGGTACAAATAAAATTCAATATTCCTATGTTTGAAGGTCAGATAGATGCAGATGTTGTAGATAAGTGGTTGAATCTACTAGAAGGGTATTTTTCTGTCCATAACTTTTTGAATAGAGAAAATATTACTTTTGCGCTCCTCAAAGCCGTTCCCCATGTCAAAGATTGGTGGGAAAATTTTTGTGAACAAAAGGAAACAGAGGAACCCTCACTATTTTCAGTCATGGCCACCTAGGAATCCTTCAGGGATTCTATTAAGGATCAATACTACCCTATCGAAAGTTATGACGACCTGTATACCAAATGGACCACACTGCGGCAAGAAAGAGACCAAGCAATGCCAGATTTCACAAACATATTCCATACCTTGCGCACCAAGTTGGGTATCAAATATTTGGAGCGACATCTGGTGCTCAAGTATCATGGTGCTATGCATAGATACATCCAAACTGAAATGGAATTTATGGACATCTCATCCCTGGGCACGGCCTACAGATATGCCATCAAAATCGAGCAGAAGATCAAACAAAAGACGCAACTATTTGGGCCTGGGATCCCCTCACAACAAAAGCTAGGAAAGGGTGGCCCCAACCCATAGAACAAAGGATAGAGAAAATATGGATAGTATCAGGACAACCAGTCCAAGCCGCAAGCAAAGAAGAACACCGGAAAGACAAAGAAAGACACCGAGAAGTGGTGTGACTTCCATAAGAGCCCTTGGCATAACACTATTGACTGTCGCTCAAAGCAGTCACTGGTGGCCAAAGTGAAATCCTCTGAATCAGATGTGGATTCTGACTCTGAGCCAAAACCAGAAAGGGGAATACGGATCATTGACGCAGAACCTAGTGCCATCATTGCTACCACCAACCTCCAGCATGGTGAACCAAACGAGCTAGAAGAAGGACAACACCTCTTCCATTCACAGATGTGGGTAAAAGGCACGTCGTTGCACTTCATCGTTGATAGCGATAGCCAGAAGAACCTCATCTCAGTAGAGGTCGTCAAGCAGTTGGCCCTGCCAACAACACCGCACCCACAACCCTACACCATTCGATGGCACCACCAAGGAAGCGATCTTCGCGTCAGCCAACAGTGTCGACTGTCGTACGGCATCAAGCCCTTCAAAGATGAGGTATTGTGTGATGTTGATCCTCTTAAAGTTTGTGATGTTCTTTTGGTCCAACCTTATTTATGGAAACGTCATGTTGTATATGAGTCTAGGCCTCGTAGTGTTATTATTACTTTGAACAGAAAATTGTACATGATACCCGAGGCAGTCCCACCTAGTGATATTTCCTTGATCTCTGTTAAGCAATGCAGGAAAGTCATCTCTCATAAAGGGAAGTTTGTCTTCTTCATTATTCACTCTTAGAATAAGCAAAAGATCACAGCCACATCTAGGGTCTCTGTGGCTGAAATCTCCACACAGCAGAAGCAAGTAGATAAGGTTGTGGAAGAATACTCAAATATCTTCTCCTCACCCACAGGGGTACCTCTGCACTTCCAGGTCAAGCACCCCATCGATCTGAGACAATGGCTTGTGGGATTCCAAAATGTACCCAGACTTTTTCAAAGAAGAGTTTGGTAGTGGCCTATGTTGTGATGCTCTTCTTGCAGGCAACCAGAATCGCCATCTTAGAAAAGCGATCAACAACCACAAAAACACAGTAATTTCCCTGCTTGGTGGACGGGAGGCCCGACATGTAGTCCATTGAGATGGATTCCCATGGTCTGTCAGGAGTAGGAAGAGGGGTGTANTGTCGAAGTTTCGGACAATAGAAATGTTTCTGGTTCTCCTCTCTTGATATATTGGAAGATTCTTGGTATGGATCTAGATGAATGTAATGGGTGAGTGCTAAAGAGGAAACCCCAAAATACATTCCAACAAATCTCTCATTTAGTAGATTTATTCATTAAGAACAACATCTTATTCATGGAAATAAAAGCAAATAAATATAACTGAAAGAGATTTGTACAGAGTTTGTTTTCAATAGATATTTTGTCTTCCTTTTGAAATGATGTGAACCTAGAATTAACTATGACTTAGAAAGATGAAAGAAAATTAAAATGGGCAGGTCATCAAATAACTTTACATGATCACCTCATTACAACTCAAAAATGATTTTGATGGACAATACATTTGAAATCTCATGCTTTAGACTCAAAGTATGAAAAATCACTAATCTAATGTCCTAGAGTAGTTCTTTGTTGGATAAATTAATAATAATATCCCAAATGAAATCAGCTTAACAATGCCTAAAACAAGAGAGATGAAATAGCCCCAACAAGATTTCAATGACAATTACATAAACTTAAAATAAATTGCATCTACTTTTTACAAGCAGGGGTTTTTCTCCTATGGACCTGAAATGTCTTGGGGAATGTATGGATGAATATTGAGAGATTTTAGCAGAAAGGAATATGAAGGAGAAAGAAAAGAATATTGATTCACAAATATTTGGAAAGGCGGAACTTGCTTCTAGCAAAAACATCCATATAGCAAAGTCTTTAACATCCCACTGCCAACCTCTTGAATTTGCTTCCTTTTCTCTTTTGTAATTTCTTCTTCATCTTCTTGAAACTGTTTTTCAGTTAGGGTTTTATGTGTCCCTTTTGGTGAAATGAATTAATCATTTTCGTAATATGAGATTTCATATTCATGCCATCATATGGGACTCACCTTAGAAGTTTATAAATTTATTTAAATAAATGATTTTCCAAAAATAACTTGTTTCCAAGCCCAAAAATAGTCTCAACTGTAATTTAATTTTTAGGGCCTAATAACTGATATTTCGTCCATTGAAACCACTTCCAATGTGTTCTTCATTTCTTTACCTTTATGGAAAGCTCTCCTTTGCTCAAATCAGACGTTGGGATTAAAAGTTATGAACTCCATAAGATGGAGACTCGGCCACCGTTGATCTGTCCTCATGAGATCTAGGCCTTTGATTTACAAATTCGACTTTATTTTTTCCACATGCATTGTGGGAGGATTCTCATGACATATTTATAAATAAATTTCTCTCATGCATTGTCTTCTTATAGCTTTAAGATGTACCTCTTCTCTGGTTCCTATATTGATTATGTCATTGGTGCAATTCATTATTCGAGGAATATAGCCTTGGCATCTCGAGCCCTGTTTACCCCCTTGAATTCCCTTGTCCATTTCAATGGCATTTTCGTTGGACCTACACCAATAACTAGGTCGAATATGATGTTGTGATCGGTTTTTTGGTCGATTCCCTTGACTGTCGCATCCACCACCTTCATGTTTGTCTCGATTCCATATTCTCACCATGCAGTTGAACTACATTTATCATGTGTGTGACCCTTTCCTTTTTAGAAATTATTTATGAGTTAAACTTTTTAAGCGCTCATTTGAATCAATTTCATTTAGCCATTTTAAGAAAAGAAAAAATAATTGCATATATACCATTTCAAATAACATTCTAGATTGGAATTTAACACATGCATACATAAAACCATAAGATTTTTCATTCACATCTATTCAAACATGCATAATCATTTGAAAATAACATCATAATATATTAGCAATCCATATTTGAGTATCAAAAATTGCATCCATGGTGCATATGTATATATCCATGTATATAAAAACTCAAAACATCATAATAGTTTTGCATGGATTCCACTACTTTAAATATTTGTGGCATGCCCATATCATGCTAAATATATCAAAACTATGGGAATAGGGCCCACCACACTACTCATAACATCCATACCCATTGAATGGAGGATCAAAATATAAGGAAACTATGTCCCCCTAGAAAGATCATGAACAATCTAGCCCACCACAACTATTCTTTGTGAGATCGGGCACCTATTGGGTGGTTCCCTTATACAATATGTTGCATATGCATCATCTATCTCGTGACACCTTCGCTTAAATATTTTGGTTAGTAGTCATTCCAAACTTTGTCTCATCTCCTCTAGGATATGGTCGTTTTCTACCCTCTACCTGGACCCTAATGGCCCAATATCAGCAAAATCCACTCGTGTACAATGTTGGGCCTTCCCTATCGATCTCATTGGCGCTATATATGCACATGCATATAATAGATGATCCATAACACACATTGAAATATTCTACTCTTTGTAGTCAAATCAGATCACATTATATATATCATTGGGTCCCCATGCTCGGCCTAGTGGGAGGGGTAACTCTAGGTCTCCCTAGTAGTTCATCCCTTCATATGGATAGTTCTTGATGGGAATCAAGAGTTGATCCCAGTTTGTAAATAATTATGCATGGAACACATTCCTAGACCCCTATCTCCCCCTATTCTCAGTATCTATCCCCGTCGTCGCATCCTTGGCTTTTGAGGACCCACTATCATGAATATAGACATGACATCAGAGTGTGGGAATATTATCAAAGAAGAATGAAAATAGAACTATCCCAAAAGCATAATGATTGTTACACACCAAAATGTCACACTTAAGTGTCGCACCTATTTACGCCCAAGTGTCGCAAGTGTCGTAAAGTGTCGTATGCACCTTACTAAGTGTCGCATGCACTTTGTCAAAGTGTTTTATGCACCTTACTAAGTGTCGCATGCACTTTACTAAGTGTCACAACACCTTGACACCATGAAAGAACATTTGTCACAATCCCTAGTCAGTGTGGAGGAGAAATATATCATATGAAGGTCAAAATACTATGTGCAGCTAGGTCGAACATCGTAACACGGTACACCACATCATTATTCATCTCTCTTGCTTGATTTATCTAGTTAGATCTATAGGGAAAGTAGTAACAACTTGTTCTCTTCTATTTTTGGACCAAAGACAGGGGTCTTGGTCCAAAGGGGAGCTTAGCCTGTCCATGGGGTAAGATTTCTCACAACAGAAAAATGGTGACTCCACTTGGGAGTGACTTTTGACTACTCTTTCCTTTGTTTCGTCTTGTATCCTTCATTTATGATTGGATCTTGATTTTTTTATGCTTCATTCTGATCTATTTACCCTTCCCTCTTCCTCATTGAAGAGTTTACAGAGTCATTGATTGGTTTTGCTGAGCTTTTAGTCTTATTGAGCCATTTTTTGAACTTTTCCATAACTGGCCCTCCCTTGTAGTTGTCACCAGAGAATCATTCTCTTGACTGACGCTCCCCTGTAGTTGACCACAGGGTGCCATTCTCTCAACTGGCGCTCCCCTAGAGGCATGTAGAGGGTGCCATTCTCCTGACTGGTGCTCTGTCTCTTAAGGATAGGAGCACCATTCTCTCTTTTTGAGGAAAATTCAAGGTTTTTGCCTTGATCTACTAGATCTATTCAAGTGGATTTTTAACTCACAAGTATTCCAAAAAAAATTTGAATTTGTTTGATTGAGGATTTGATACTTCTCACTCATTTTTATATTTCTTGAGCTTGCAAACCTATTCTAAGTTGAGAGATTGGTTCACCTTGATTTTCACTAGTTTGGTCTGTCTCGTGATGTTTTCAATTATCTGATTGATTGGAAGAAGTATGTAAAGGTTTGATTGGTCTTGAGTTTCTTTTCATTCTTCCTTGGAACATCTCATTTTTTTGAATGATTGAGATTATTTTTCTTACCACAACCTAGCTTGAATGCTTTTTCTTGCTGCTCATTTTTAAGGATTGTCGAGTGATTATCTCTTTCTCTTTTTGTTTTCATTATTTGAGTACTTGTCAACCTTTTGAGTTCTTGATTGAGCGAGTTATTTCACACTTGGTTTCTCTCAGTTCTAGTTAGTTTTGAGTGCATTTCTTGTTCAATATTTTTACTTCATATTCCTTTGTATCTGCATTGGATTCTTGCATTGAAAGTAAGGAAGTAAAAATAACTTTCATTTGATTTAGGTTCATTGCATTTATAATCAAACAAACATAAATTGATTGCACTCAAATTTTTGGGTGGTACATGTTCGTAGTTTGCATTTGGTAAACTGCATTGGGTTTATTCATTTGGGAATGGAAAAAGACTCTTCTCCTTTCCATAGATAGAGTTCATCGAACAGAAAGCTATGCATATCATTCTGTTGCACTCTTTTGGAGTCAAAGTCATGAATATCATCAGTTTCACTTCCATATCCTTGAGTAAAACAACAGCCTAAAAATCAAAGCGCTAATTAAAATTTATCTAGAAATTTTTCTTTCTAGGGCTCTACAAACCTACATTAGCTTAAGTGTAGGGATTTGGAATAGGTGTTGAGAATAATTTTCCAAAGCCATAAACAAACATATAATCTTGTGATAGGGAGAGAAAATATGATTTTTGTATAAGCATAGTCGGGACCCCCCTCTCACACAAGTCTTAAACATGAGGTTGCGTGCAGGAGAGCAGCGGAGATTGCCCCTTCGAAGCTTAACCAAACGTAGTGGAAAGATCGTATATTGGGGGTTCTTCTTGAAGTGTCACTAGTTTCATTAGGTCTTGGTGCTTCATGAATCTTGAATCCATTTGAGGTCCTCTGGAGTTTACCGGTCTTAGTGTCTTCAATCCTCTAGAAGAATTTTGGACTTGATATTATGTCCATACGTTCGACCCCAACTGTCGACTGTACCTACCCAGAGGATGACTAGGAATTGGTAACCTTAGTGGCCTTTATATTTAGGGTTCATACACAAGGTGATGGCGAAGGGGAGTCTTTGTTGTACCTGGGTCAAACGTTGGTCAAACTCACTCGGACTCCTTGGAGATTAACCCACGGATAGACCATGAGGGAAATTGCACCAAGAAGTAAGTCTGTTAAGCAGGTCACCAACATAATTGATATACCCTCTCTCTCTCAACCCATTTTTCATATTGATCCTGCGATGTTGGATTTCATCACCAACCAGCGCATTCACTGTGAAAAGGTTTGTTTTTTTGGCTTGCTTCCTAGATTTTTTTTTGTGTGTTGTTTGTTTTCCCTAGAATCCCTTAGGTTTGAGTCTATGTTTGTGGCGTCTGTTCCTGGAACTACCAATGAAGGAAACCATTTTCCCAAGATACTGTTTGTTTCTCCTTCTGTGGACACATTGGTCCTCTTTATATTACTACTTTGACTCTTCCCAGACTCATTGTTTTCTTTCCATTCTGGTGAATGTAAATGCTCCTAGCGCTTCATCCATAAGTACTCCACCCCAGGACCATCAACCACATGTTGATCCTCTGCCTTCTTCTCACATAGGTTTTTCTTTTCATTCTTCCTCTTCACCTAGTGAAATCTCTGCAATTGGTAACCAGGTGGATAAGAAGAAGAAGAAAAAGAAGATTACAAAGAAGAAAAATAAGCTAGGGGGGAAACTTCCAACCTCTGCAAGACATGTTGGAATCGATCAACCAGCTATTTTTCATCATGATGGGAGTGTTGATAATGTTGACAAGTCTGCCAAGACACATCGCAAGCCCAGATTCCCTTGCAGGATTTGTAAGGGTAACCACCTTCTTAAGGATTGCCCTAGTATTCTGAAGGTTGTAGAAGTGTGGTTTCAGGGTTCTCAACCCACTTCATCACTCGTTGCAGTTCATGTTGGTGACAAAGCATCAACTAGTGAAAATCAGGTTGGAAGTAAGAAGGGTAAAGTCAAATTTTCTTGCTTGTTATCCAAGGATATGCACCATAGTTACCTTTGCCTCTGTATGGATGAGGCTTCATATCTATTGGAAAATATTGTCGATGTCCAACAACAAATTCCATCTCCCAACCCGCCATTGGTTGATGAACTGGTCAATATGGTTCCATCATCGATCAATCTGGTTGATCAGGTAATCCATCTGATTCCATCATTAGTTGAGTTGGTCGATCAAGTGATCGATTTGATTTCACCTTCGATCAATCTCACTCTCCTCTTGGAGAGTGAATTTAAAGTGGTCAATCCAATATCACCCTTGGTTGATCCCACTTCTCCTAAGAAGAGTGAGGATGTCGCTTGGGTATTTCTTGTTTCTATGGATTCTTCTAGACAAGGGGGCACTTCACCCGTCCCAACGGAACCCCCTCTGAGTAATGAGGCCATTCTTTTTTATTGGGGTGCATTGTCGGAACCTCGTCTTCCTTCCTATATACCTTTCCAAATCATTGTCCAGGTTTGTGGTATGGATGTTCCTCAGACTATTGTCGATGAAGGTGCATCAATTAGTATTTTATCCTCCATTGCTTGGCAAGATTTAGGTTCTCCTTAGCTTGCGTCGGTGACTCGGAATATGTTGGATTTTAACAGAAGAGATAGTCAACCTTTAGGGATCCTTCCTCAGTTTCTTGTTACTTTAGGAGGGAAAATTGTCTATATTGATATGATTGTAGTCCACAACCCCTTGGATTTTAATTTGTTCCTCGAGCGAGACTATGTTTATGTCATGAAGGATCTTGTTCCCACCCTCTTTCGAGTGATGTGTTTCCCTCACAATGGAAACATAGTGACCATAGACCAAATTTAATTCATTGGCCCTCATATGACAGTCAACCATCCAACTTCCCTAAACAGTCCTTATATCCAAGAGACATTTTCCTCGCCGTGGGTCAATTATGTGGAAACATGTCCCATGCATTCAATTTGGAATAAGAAGGAACCTATCCCTTATTCTGACTTAGATCTAGTGGTTGACATGGTGATATCTTTGATAGGGCTATTAGATCATGATCTCCCTACCCCTATCATGGCCCTCAACATGTATTCATTCCATAGTATAGTTTTTCCATCTAGAGAAGATATCTTCGAAGCCATGATTGAGGTTTGTCCCTTGACATGTATTCCTTCCAGAGCATTGTCCTCCTGGAATCCATGATCAAGTAGACGTTATGAGCATAGTTATTCTGATTTCAAGCTCATTAAAAATAAAAACAGAGAGCCTCAAGCATAGTTTTTCTAGTTTCAATCTTGTGTAAAAATGAAACCTGCCTTGCGAGCATAGTTTTATTCTCTATGAAAAGATCATTAAAAAATGAAACAGAGGTCTGGGAATCAAACCTAGAGGTCATGAAAAATTTTATTTTCATGTGTCAAGCTCGTTAAAAAATGAAACAGATGCCTCTCACATTTAGTCAAGTCTTTCACTAGATCTCATAACTTAACTTTCATTTCATTCACCTATGCTGGTTGATCCTCTTTCTTCATGTGGTGTTAGTAGCCAGGAGTCTATTGGGTATAAAAATTGGCATTAGGAGAAGATTCGATGGATGAAATGAAGCTTGGGGGACAGATCTCCAACCTCTAGACATCATGTTGGAGCAAATCGACTAGCTTCTATCACGCAGTTGGGGGAAAACTACCAACTATCAATGGGTTTCGTTCGAAACCTTTGGAAATTATGTTGGGAAGTATCGAGCTCAATATTTGTTCTTTCTCGTGCTCGTTAATACAATATAATAGGTTACCAAGTATACTTTTATCTCTTTTTCGGACTCGTAAAAGCTATATGAAAAAGGAACTCTTTGGAGTTTCCTTTAAGATCTTTTCAGACTCCCTAAACATGAAAAGATTTTTGAGTTAACTTGCTTCCTTTCACGCTCGTTAAAAGGTTTGAAAGAGCATCTTTCGAAAGGTAGTTTATCTCTTTTTCGGCCTCGCGAGACTAATTACGAAAAATGACTACTCTAATCAAGCATGATTAGAAGAGTTATCCCCTATATTGTTTTACACTTTTTTCGGGCTAGGGAGACTAAATTTACGAAAAAAGTCATCCATGGAGTCATCTTTAAGTTATTTTCAGACTCTCTAAACATGAAAAAACATTGATTTTACCTTCTTTGAGCTCGTAAAATTATGCATTGAAGGACCTATGTGAGTCCAATATCCCGAACCCCTCCTTCCTCAAGTTCGTTAAACATATGTCGAGGGAATCATATGAAGGATGAGCTATACCAAGCACTTGTTATCCTCCTCAAGCTCGTTAAACAAGAAAGAGGTACTCATCTATCTAGATGGGGGGGGGAATTGAAGGAAGTGGATCGAGTTTTTTGGAATCCTTTATGGCAGTTATTGTCACCCTTGAACATGGCACATGTTTGTATCTCATCTTACAGTTGGGTAATATGCTTATCTATGATTCATACCAATTCCATGTGTCACCATACTTTTTTGTTCCAGTCGAAGGGTGCTCTTATTGTCATCGCATTATGTTCTTGGTACTCRTCAAGTCAATGATGCCAAGACAGTTATTGTGCCTCATCATGTTCAAGGGAAGTTTCACTTCAAACCATCCATCTGTAATATTACCARTTTCCATTCCCTRTGTCAGTYCATACTGATTTCAGCCACCATCTCACATCACTTTTCTGTGTCAGTTTCRTGTTAATGATGGGGGATACATCATGGCCCTCCTTCGACGAGTTTGTTCATGTCGACTTCAGCACATTATCCGRGAATTAGACTTAGAAACCAGTTAGTACCTTGGKACCTGCATGCCTTAATGGAAGGCATCCTCGCTTCCAATAGTAGGTTTAGTACATCATTCACCTCTGATCRAATGATTCCACAAATGTTCRACCTCAGCTCATTTATTCACATCCGCTGGAATGTACTAGGGTACCCTGGGAGTCATTGTTATCATTAGTGATTTCCCTCGCACTTGTTAACAATTTACCTCAATGATTGGTAATCAAGTGGTTTCTACCATGTTCGACATCAAATCATCTATTCACATGGCTAGATTTGTACCACATCGGGATCGGGATGAAGACCATGGGTTGGGTGCTCACTTTGTTATGTGTTTTTCCCAGGATGAGATGGAGATCATTTGAGCATGTAAAATATTTCAGTACAATCACCATGATCGAAATCTTACTGATATATATACCATCACAAGATCCACATTGTATTCACATGTGGCTATGTTTTGTCATCTCGTAGCTCTAGCGTGTATTTTTCATGGCTACAATCAGTTCATGTCATGGAGGTATGGATCCACATTGTATCTTTGGTGGTCATATCCTTAGTCAATATTCTCATGGATCCGTAGAGTATTGGTCAGTGACCATGCTTTGAGTCATCTCGTATTCTGAGCATAGGTATGTCTGCCTTGGAAATGGAACATATTTGTATACCGACTGATGATTGTTTGCAACTTTTGCCAAGTTCTCCTACTCTAGCACCCTTGCATTGAATAATTTGTAAAGTGTTTCAACCATCAATTTCTCATATGACCTCACACTTTAGGGGGCATATGTTACACACCAAAATGTCACACTTAAGTGTCACACCTATTTACGCCTAATTGTCGCAAGTGTCAGAAAGTGTCATATGCACCTTACTAAGTGTCGCATGCACTTTGTCAAAGTGTTGTATGCACCTTACTAAGTGTCACATGCACTCTACTAAGTGTCACAACACCTTGACACCATGAAAGAACATTTGTCACAATCCCTAGTCAGTGTGGAGGAGAAATATATCATATGAAGATCAAAATACTATGTGCACATGAATTATTCATTATTATTCATAAAAAGGAAATTAATTTAGTGTGAGAATCCACCTCACATTTAGTTTCCTAATCTCAAGGAGAAGTTGAGAATCTCATGGATGGTTGAGAGATTTTCTCAAACCAAAATCCTAATTTGGTGGATCTTGAGAGATTTTCCTCCTTAAAATCCTTGAGAGATATTTTCTCCCTAAAATCCTTGAGAGATATTTTCCCTAAAAATCTTGGAGATCCCAATTTAGTGGATCTAGTGATTGATCTTCTCCATTGTGGTTAAGCCTCCAAATCCTATATAATGAGGGCTTTCCATTGTGAAGGGGGGAATATTTGACGTATCAAACCTTTGATCCTAGGGAAAGAATTCAACATTTTGATTTCAAGATTCATGCAAGGGGCTCGGCGAAGAGAGCTTGGTGAAGATACTGCATCATCAATCATACTTTGTAAGTGCCTTCATTGGCTTTCTAATTAATATAAACTTCACCTATTCACTTCAAGTTCATGTGTTCTACATTTGCTTGTCTATTGTCATTTCATTCTTCATAGATAGATTTGATTTATATAATCATCTAGAGTAGGAAGAAAATATCATTTTCTAGTCTTTGTAGGGTTTCATTTGCATTGAGGAGCTTGGAAATTAAGCCTACGAATTAGAGCAGTGAGGACGAACATCGCAACATGGTACACCACATCATTATTCTTCTCTCTTGCTTGATTGATATAGTTATATATATCGGGAAAGTAGTAATGAATTGTTCTCTTCTATCTTTGGACCAAAGATAGGGGTCTTGATCCAAAGGGGAGCTTAGAATGTCTGCAGGGTAATATTTCTCACAATAGTGACTCCTTAACACCCTACAACAGGAGGTGATTTGGAGTTTTAACATTGTTAGTAACATTTGGGCCCACCCATAGTAGGTCTCATCCAGGACACTCTCCACGAGTGTCATCTATCCACCTAATATCATATGGGGAGCATGTGTCCCCACAATGCACACCACTGACACAATAATATCTTGTGTCTCCAAACTCCGTAGGTCCATAATCTATATAACACCATCTTTGACCCTTGCATTTTCATTGCAATGGGTCTCACTAAATCCTTTACCCTCCTCCTTTGAGGAATTACCACCTTAGTATCACCAAAAGATCCCATCATCGAGAGCCCAGTCAAAAAGTAGATATCCTAGATTGTGATCTCTATCATCTACCCTTGCACTAGAAAGTGTCCTATATCAATATCCAAATATTGTATGATGTGGGAGAGGAGTCCCTCACCTGCTCTGATCAATGGGCTCTAATTGTATTTGAGTAACCCATGACGAGTTAATCCTCCACAAACCACCTGGTTCCCACTAACTACAA
>JASDQU010752642.1:15053-27408 GCA_032191745.1 Picea mariana | reverse complement strand
TAATCATATGCTTTGTCATCCAATTTCACTGGTGTTGTTTGCATAAGTGGTATCGACTGTATTCCTACTTCCCAGAACCATTACCTCCCGAACATTTTAATCCCCCACAGATTCAGGTACAGTCGGTATCAAGTCATGTCAAAAGTAATTCCTTCTTTGAGATCTGAAGTGGATGTCCTGTGGTATTTTGAAGATCATCCAGAGGTCGCAGAGTGTTTTAAACAGGTCGGAGTTTTCACATATTGTGAAAAATTGACAACCTTTCACCAACAAGTGGCTGAAGCATTTGCCCTCTCCTATGATGGAAGGATTGCAAAAATAGGCAGGGAGGAGTTCATTATAGATGAGGCAGCTATTGTCGAATACACAGGGTTATCCAGAACATGGGACTGCTGGTTTAAAACCTATTCACCTTCAAATGTTGAATTCAGGTCATATCTGTTACCAGTGCATAAATCTCTGACTTGGAAGAAGGACATTCCCATGTCCTATCTTGAATCGAAGTGGCAGTCCCTGCTGAGGGCGATTTTGGTATATATCACCTGTGAAGGGCGTTATAACAGGGTTATGTATTACCATTTTAAACTGTTGAACCATTTCACAGGCAAAGAACACTTAAACATACCTTACTTCTTTCATAAAACCCTGACTAAGATGGCAAAACAGGTAAAAGCACAACCTACTGAAGTTATAAGCAGGTTATCACATCAGGGGCTGATTACCCTCCTTGTGAAAGAAGCTCTGCTGAGGAAACAAACTGAGTGGAGTTTCTTCTTGTTTTGGAATGAGTTTCAGATAGAAAAGCCTCCAAAGATAAAAGCAAAGAAGTCTAGAAGCAGAAAAGATCCTACTCCCAAGAGTAGTCACAGGAGGAGGAAAGGAATTTCAATGCCCAGAGATTCTATTAAAGCATCACCCAGCAAGCAGGGAGAAATCAAGAGGAAATTAAAGTTTGAAGATAGAAACCCTGTCACAGGAAAAAACCCTCTCAATCTACCTTATAGTGACTCTGATTCAGAGCAGGGAATGGAAAAAACACAGGCCAACTTGCAGATCAAACATGATGCAAAACTGAAGATTGATATACCTCCATCAAAGCCCTCAGAAACACATAGGCAATCAGAAGCAGAAGCTTCTTCAAGCAGGCCTAAGAAAGGTAAGACAAAGAAAATCAACATGCTTCTACGAGAGATTTATGAGATGGAAGTCCTGGAGAGGGTAATCAAAAAAGCAAACACAGACCTCACCGAGAGAAATGCTGAACTATTCAAAGAGAATCAAACTCTTAAAAAAAAACATGATAAAATCAAAGATAGAAACAGAGATTTGATTAGAGAAAATATGAAATTATACAGGCAACTCAGGATTCTGAGGCTCAAGCTAAAGGAATTTGAAGCACCTAAAGAAAAACAAATTGGTTTGGATACTTTGGCTAATTTCGCCACAACTATAATAGATGTAACAGACTCCCCTACACAGTCAGCAAAGGTTCGTAGGTCTGCTCGAATCAAGACTACAGTATCTAAGAAAGTTTGAGTGCTAAAAGAGGATTCAGGACAGTCATTTTTGCAATTTTGAAACTCTTCAAAGATTGGCTTTCGGTGGTTTAGGCGAGCCCACCGTGTACCCATTAACCACCGAAACAGGCGCTTTCGGTGGATAAATTACCCATAAATCTTCCTAGACAACCACCGAAAGCCTGTGTGTCCAGAATTAAATGAGTTTTTAAACAGGTCAGGGATTTTTGATATGAAAAGATTTGGAACCTTTTCCAATGAATGTCTAATGAATTATCAGATCCATCCCAACAGTTATTTTTGGCATATGATGGAGAAAGGAGTTATTTCAAAGGTCTATGGATAATTTGTGTTGAACAGAAAGGCAAGATACTTTGCCACATCAGCAAACTCGACTTGGTCTCCATTTGAGAATTATCAGTTAGCCTTGGAACGCTGTTCTACACTGCACTGACTATCAACAGAGGAAAATCAGGGATTAACCTCATTTTGAGGAAGCATCCCACTTATTTTGCAACAGATTTTGACTTGCTATTTTTAGTTGATTTGATCCATGTTTTTAGGATCAAAGAACTGCTTTGTAATGCTATAAATATTAGAATAGAATCTGAACCAAGGGTTTGATTTTGAGTGCTATGATGCTGCCACTGTAATGAAAAGACCTATTCTTATTTTATAAAAAATTGCAAGCTTCCCTTAGTTGTGTTGTCAGATTTTCTCCTCTGTTCTTTGATATCTTATGAGTGAAAGTTCTTTGTTGATGCTCATCCAATTTGCAGTGATTGTAATCTCACTGGTTAATTGTTTTAGTTGATAATCATAAGTTATTTCTTTGGTTATTAAACCCATTGTGCTTGTTGGTATGAAGTATAATCTGGTTCAATAGCTGTTTTCTTACCCATTTAATCAAACCTTGTCTGACTGCATTACTAGAAGGCCTTGTGAGATTTTGTATTTCTAGACAGTCTTGAAAACACAGTCCAGCCCCTAGATATTCATCTTGATCCAAAAACCACATCAAATATTAAAGAAAATATTTCCCAAAAAGAGTTAGTTACCAGGCATCTCTGACTTACAGCCTAGGAGAGTTTCCTGGAGTGATAACAAATTGGCGTCATTGCCGGGGAGAGGAGATCGAAGCTCAGCTTCTCTGGGAGATGACATAGATCTAGTTCTTGATGATAGACAAGAAGTAGACACTATCAGGTTGTACATTTTATATCTGGCGACTCCATTGAAACGAAGTGGCTCCCAAAAGAGCTCACACCAGGGCAAACCTAGAAGGCCCATTGACGACATCAGTTCCTGATCCAGAGAAAATCATCAGCAAGGGAAAATCTTTGCAAAGACAGGCTTCCGGATCTACAAGTGCAATTGATTCAGGTATTCCAACTGATACTCATATTTCCATATCTGAAAAGTCTTTGATTGAATCCCCTACTGAAACCCAAAATTCCCAAGAAATAAAAAATTCATCTCAAGTTTCTAAAGTAGAAGAACCTTCTTTTTCTTCTAATGTTACTAATTATGTCCTTGAGATTGACACTTCATCCCATCCAAAAGAATTGAATACTGAATCCTCTCCACAAAAAGGAGATTCCTCTTCATCTCCTTTGGATTCATCACCTAGCAAACCTTTGAAATGTGTTTTACACACTTACACCAATCTGCCTGTTCTTGAAGAAATTCTCCATGATCTGTCCTCTAAAGGAGAAGAAAATTTAGCATTGTTGGTTGGCCAATTTTATAAAGCCTCTTAATTTCCATCTATTTCCGAAACTTCTGCTTAGGGTGAAGTAAGACAGCCATTCTTTTCCAACTCAGGAAACTCATCTCCTCCATCCTCTCCTACAAGTTCCTCATCTCCTCCATTATCTCTTGCAAGTTCCTCATCTGTATCAATCACCAAGACTGCCATGGCTGCCCCTTTGACCAGAATGGAATAGATCTTGGCAAACAGATATGCCCCACTTGTCTTGCCAAACCCCCTGTCTGCCATGCCAACAGGTGACTACAAGAAATATATGCTGAAGTTTACAGGAGCAGGGGAGTATACAGCTGAAGAACATATTGAAGCATTTTATGCTTATGCAGAAAACATAAATATCTCAGAAGAAGATGTGTGGACCAGAGTTTTTGTGAAAAGTTTGGATGGCCAAGCCCGAAAGTGGTTCAAAGAGCTACCAAAAAATTCAATCACTGGCATTGAACAACTAGATGAGGTTTTCTTGAAACACTGGGGAGAAAGAAGAGATCTGTTATACTACATTTCTGAATTTGGAAATTTGAAGAGAGGAGATGGAGAATCGGTCTTGGATTTTATTAAGAGATTCAATAAAATGTTTGGTAAGATCCCGGCAGAGATTAAACCAAGTGATGCATCGGCAAAGATCACATTCTCTGCTGCCTTTGATGCAGACTTTTGTCCTATCCTTAGAGAAAGACGATCATCCACACTTGCTTTAATGCACGATGCTGCTCTCGAGGTTGAGTCTAACATTACAGCATCACAGAAGCTTAAAGGAAGGGCTGAGAAGAAGAAGGCTGATGTCGAGCCATCCTCTTCGTCTAATAGTAAAATGGAAAAGATGGCCAAGATACTAGAAAGTCTGACATCTGAAATGTCCAAGTTGAGGATCCAAAATCAGCAACCAGCAAAAGCAAAAGAGCCAAATACTTTTGCCCCCAGAAATCCAAATGCTTTTCCTTATAGAAGGAATAACCCACAAGTTCAGATTCTTCAAAGAGACATAAATCCAGCTGATGAGTAGAGGATCAGACCACCTCTTCAAAATGCAGTGTTGGATGAAGAGAAACAACCATCTCTCGATGAAATAGAAGATGCCGATGAGATAAACTATTTTGGTGATGATAATGAGTCTTCATTCTTGACACAGGTAGATTATGAAGAAGCTCTGATGGATCAGCAAATTCAAGAGGCAGGTGCTAAAGGGGTTGTCTACATGACGGATGATCAAAAGGGTTACAACTTAAGGTCAAAGA
Organism: Picea mariana; assembly: GCA_032191745.1. Classification (NCBI taxonomy): domain Eukaryota; kingdom Viridiplantae; phylum Streptophyta; class Pinopsida; order Pinales; family Pinaceae; genus Picea; species Picea mariana. The sequence goes on along the minus strand of JASDQU010752642.1, from coordinate 22,888 downwards.
AGATTGTTGTTCCAAAAACACCCACTGTTGCTTCTGTGGAGAACAAGGAAGATTCTGCTCCTGTAAAGAGTAAAGAGGTTGTTGCCAAGCAACCTACTGCTCCTGGAAAATAGACCCACCCTCCAGCAAAACAATTGAAGAAACAAACTCAGATCCCAGCCAAGGAGCAAGTTAGTCTTAAGGCTCCTTCCAACGAGGTAAAAGTTTCAGACGGGCCATCTCTCTCTTTCAATTTTGAATCTGAAATCCAAAAGGTTAAAATACCCATGCCTCTAACTAAACTCATGAAGAATGAAGCCTTTAAAGCAACCATCTTAAAGTCTCTTGAGCCTAAGACCTCTCCATCAGATGATTTCTTTAACCTACAAGATGATAAGCCTAAGGTGACCATAGAGCCCATGATAGAAAACCGTGACGATTCTTGTCCACCATTTTACATATCACTAAATGTCCATGACAAAATCCTTCACAATTGTTTACTTGATTCTGGGGCATCACATAACCTTATGCCTAAGGTTGTGATGGATGAGCTTGGTCTCGAAGTCACCAAACCATACCAAGATATTTTTTCCTTTGATTCTAGAAAGGTCAGATGTCTCGGTCTCATTAAAGACATGGTCATTAACCTTGCTCAATTACCAATGAGGAGCATGGTTATGGACGTGGTGGTTGCTGATATTCCACCTAAGTTTGGGCTGCTTTTGTCTTCTTCATGGGGAAAAAGATTAGGAGGTACATTGCAGATGGATCTGTCCTACACTACAATTCCAGTGTTTGGGGGGGAAATGAAAAGACTTTACAGAGAAAACCAACTTGCTTATATCATCAACGATGGGAAGAATTCCGTAAATCATCCTATCTATGTTGTGGATACGGATTTTGGTTCATGCATCCTTCAGAATGACAATGGTCAATCAACTCCTATGCAGTTAGTGAAGCCTATTGAACAACAGGCTGAAAGTGAAAACATTGCAGTCTGGACTATGTACTTCGATGGGGCCAACACTAAAGAATCAGCAGGTGCTGGAGTAGTCCTGATCTCTCCCTCAAAGGAGACCATATCTTTGTCTTTCAAGATCGACTTCAGAACCACTAACAATATAGCAGAGTATGAGGCTCTGCTGTTGGGATTAAACTCAGCAAAAGAGATGGGGATAAAAGGTTTGAAGGTATTGGGAGATGTAGACCTCATCGTGCAATAGGTAAACAACACCTTTCAAGCTAAGCATGTCAAGTTAAAATCTTACAGAGACGAGGTATGGAAGCTGCGTGATTCTTTTTCTGTTTTTGAAATTTCATACATACCAAGGGATATGAATCAGCTCGCTGATTCTCTTGCTGTTTCAGCCAGCACATTCATTCCTCCCCTGCCCCCTAAGTTCAGCTATGAGATTCAAGTAAAATATCGACCCTCCTTACCCGATAATGTCAAATATTGGAAAGTTTTTTAGGATGATGATGAACTCAGCAGATTTCTCCAAGTGGTGGATGAGTTTTCTGATTTGCATATTGATCAGCAGAACCTTAATGTGGAAGAATCACAAGAACCTGAGCTAAAGAAGAAGTTGGGCCAGCATGACATTATTCAGTTACCAAACAATTATATACCCCGAGGTTTGGTACCCCTAGAAAGGTTGTTTGATCAGAATGATGTCCCTTACTAGCCGGAAAAAAAGGAGAAAGATCCAGCTGTTCAAGAACATGACATAGGAGGTAAAAACCAGCCCAAGTTTATTAATTTGTCTTCTGAATTGACTGCTGATGAGAAGTCAAAATACTGTAGTGTTTTGAAGGAATTTTCTGATGTGTTTGCCTAGAAATATAGTGATTTAAAGACTTATGATCCCGACATTATTCAGCATAAGATACCTCTTGAAAAGGACACTATTCCGTTTAAGCAAAAACTCAGGCCTATCAGTCCTCTTCTGCTGCCAGTGATTGAGAGAGAAATTAAAAAACTCCTAGATGCCAAGATCATAGTTCCCTTGAGATATTCCAAATGGATTGCCAATCTGGTGATCGTAAGGAAGAAGAATGGTGAGGTCATATTGTGTGTAGATTTCAGAAACTTGAACAAATGCTCTAAAAAGGACAACTATCCTCTTCCTAATATGGAACACTTGCTACAGAGTATTTCAGGGGCAAAGGTCATGTCTTTTCTTGATGGCTTTTCCGGTTACAATCAGGTTGTTGTCCATCTGGATGATCAGGAGAAGACTGCGTTTACCACTCCTTGGGGGACCTTTATGTACTCCAAGATGCCCTTTGGATTAATGAACACCGGGGCCACGTTCCAAAGGGCCATGGATATAGCATTTGTGGGAGAAAAATACAAGTTTGTCCTCATATACCTTGATGATATTACAATATATTCCAGCAGCCATGAGGAGCATCTGAAACATTTGAAAAGAGTGTTCTTGAAATGCAGACAGTTCGGGATCTCATTGAATCCCAAGAAATCCTAGTTTGCTCTAAGAAAGGTTAAGATTTTAGGTCACATCATCTCAGCCGAAGGTGTAATGATTGATCTAGCACAAGTGGAGGCAATCTAAAAGCTGTCCTTGCCGAGGTCAAAGAAGGACATTCAGTCATTGCTTGGTAAGATAAATTTCGTTAGAAGGTTTGTGCCCAATTTTGCTGAATTAGTCAAACACATAAATTGCATGCTGAAAAAAGGGGCTGAGATAAAATGGACAGATAGTGCGAGAAAATCTTTTCAGGATGTCAGGCAAGCAATCATCGAATCTCTGATTCTGGTCAGCCCAGATTACAGTAAGACTTTCTATATCTTTTCCTTTGCTTCTTACGACACAGTGGCAGCAGTCCTACTTCAGAAAGGAAAGGAAGATTTTGATCATCCCGTGGAATTCTTCAGCAAGACACTTAGGGATGCAGAACTAAGGTATGACCCTATCGAGAAACAAGCTTATGCAGTCATAAAAGCTTTAAAATCCTTGATAATTTATATTCTTCACTCAAAGGTCATCGCATATGTTCCCTCATCTTCTGTAAAAGATGTTTTGACTCAGTCGGATATTTATGGAAAGAGGGCAAGATGGATAGCAAAAATGATTGAGTTCAATATTGAAGTAAATCCCACCGAGCTGGTAAAAGGCCAGGGCCTTGAAAAACTTTTAGTGGAGGAAAATCATAGGCTGCTGGATATTAATTTCATAGCAGAAATTTTAGGAAATTCAGAGATAGAGTTGGCAACGGAAGGACAGCATGACAGTCAGCAAGTGGCAGAGCACTTGGTTTCCTGTGAATGGTATTCTGGCATCATACATTTTCTGCAAAAGCTTGAAGTTCCTCCTGAACTCAGTTTGACTCAAGCTCGAGCTCTCAAGCTCAGAGCTATCAAATTCTGCATTTATAATAATCTGTTATATTGGAGGGACCCTGTTGGTCTGCTTCTCAGGTGTTTGGATAAAGAAGAGTCCGTCGAAGTAACCCATCAATTTCATTCAGCCGTTTGTGGTGGTCATCACTACTGGAAGACTACTTCCCATAAGATCCTGAGGGTCGGATACTATTGGCCTTTCCTCTTCGCAGATGTGTGCGCAATCGTTAAATCCTGTGACAAATGCCAAAGATTTACCGGTAAGCAGCAGCTGAAATATTTACCCCTGAGGCCTATTGTGGTAAATGGCCCTTTTCAGCAGTGGGGTTTGGATTTTATCGGTGAAATAAATCCTTCGTACAATGGTCAGCACAAGTGGATTTTGGTAGCCACCGATTACTTCACAAAGTGGATAGAGGCGATCCCCACCCGGAATGCTACACACCAGGTAGTCATGAAGTTCCTCTATGAAAATATTTTAAGCAGATTTGGATGTCCAAAGAGATTGGTGGCAGATAATGCAGCAGTGTTTAAATCAAAAGCATTGGTGGACATGTGTGAATCAGTGGGCATTCATCTCGTACACTCGACTCCCTACTATCCTTAAGGTAATGGCTTGGTTGAATCGTCGAATAAGAGCTTGATCAAAATCATAAGAAAACTGTTAGAGGAAAATAAAAAGAATTGGGATTCCAAACTGAAATTTGCTCCGTGGGCAGACAGAGTGACTGTTAAAAAATCTATAGGAACTTCCCTTTTCAATTTGGTTTATAAGACTGATGCTATCTTCCCTGTTCAGTTAGTGTTGCATGTGGTTAAGTTCTTTCAGGCACAGCAGACTGAGCAGAATGACATGGTAAGAAGGATGCTGGATTTGGTGGAACTGCAGCAAGCTCGCGAGCAGTTAGTGGACAGATCAGAAGCACATAAGATGGAGATCAAAAATACATTTGACAAAAAGGCGAAGGTGGACAGGTTTCAGATCGGTGACTGGGTTCTAAAGTGGGATTCTCTTCAACAGGAAAAAGGCAAGCATGGCAAGTTCGATTCCTTATGGACAGGCCCTTTTATGATCACTCAGGTACAAAACAATAACACTTTCATTCTACAGAATCTGGAGGGTGAGGAAGTGTTCAGTGGCCCAGTAAACGGGCGATTTCTAAAACTTTATTTCGTCTAAGGATGCAAAGCCTAGAAATTGTAATGATAGTCTTAGCTTTTATTTTTCAATAACTCCATGCCCAATGGAAACACTAGCAAATAGTTTAGTTTTTAGATTCTTTTCCAGGAAAGGCATTGATTCTATGGTTCTTGAAACCTCACAGGGAGGTGTTCATCCCCAATAGGAGCCAGTGTTAACTCCCCAAATAAATCATTAGATTTTATTTGATTTCTAGATTATAGGTTGTCTTCTAAATTTGATTTCTAAATTTCTATCAATAGGTTAGAAAGTCTGTATTTCCAAAACAAGCTCAAAAGTCATGTTGGTTTTGGTTCGGTCAAGAAAAATACAAAATATTAGCTTTCGGTGGTTTAGGCGAGCCTCCTCTATGCTCATTAACCACCGAAAGTTCTCATTTTCATCAGATAAGGGGTCGAGGCAGAAGGCAAGCAACCACCGAAAATGTTTGAACGGGCAAAAAGAAAGCTCGTGCTTTCGCACGAGCCAGATGTCAAAAATCGTTGCAATGATGAGAAATACAACCGTCGAAAGCTCGCATTGTGGGAGATGATGCACATTCGTGGTGTTCATCCGAAAGGTTCGAAGAACCTGTGTCTTATCCATTGCATTGATCATTTCAAATCCACGCAGAGCGGTTATTGACAGGTATGATTGTATGGGGTTCCCTCCATTTCAGTGATAAGTATGCCAGTCATCATTACCAGGTCTTTCCTTCATCTGTAAACTCAATGAGTTATAATGAATCTCGAATATCGCTGAAGATAATCACAAGTCCGCGATCTTATCAGCAAAGCATATTTTCAAAATTCTGATCCCGCGTTCTCTGGCGATTGTCGAAGTGTCTCCGAGTTCAGCAGGCATCCCGAGTCAAAGAAACCGAGGTGGTTTATCAGGTAAGATCGGAAACCGTTCTCTTTCAAAGTTTCAGCAATTCAATTGCCCCCTGAAAAGCTGAAGTTTCCGCATTTCTCATCTAGATTGTCATCCGAGAGTGGGACGGTGTTTTAGTAAGGTCATTAATCATATGCTTTGTCATTCGATTTCACTGGTGTTGTTTCCATAAGTGGTATCGACTGTATTCCTACTTCCCAGAACCATTACCTCCCGAACATTTTAATCCCCCACAGTTTCAGGTACAGTCGGTATCGAGTCATGTCAAAAGTAAGTCCTGCTTTGAGATCCGAAGTGGATGACCTGTGGTATTTTGAAGATCATCCAGAGGTCGAAGAGTGTTTTAAACAGGTCGGAGTTTTCACATATTGTGAAAAATTGACAACCTTTCACCAACAAGTGGCTGAAGCATTTGCCCTCTCCTATGATGGAAGGATTGCAAAAATAGGCAGGGAGGAGTTCATTATAGATGAGGTAGCTATTGCCGAATACACAGGGTTATCCAGAACAGGGGACTACTGGTTTAAAACCTCTTCACCTTCAAATTTTGAATTCAGGTCATATTTGTTACCAGTGCATAAAGCTCTGACTTGGAAGAAGGACATTCCCATTTCCTATCTTGAATCGAAGTGGCAGTCCCTACTGAGGGCGATTTTGGTATATATCACCTGTGAATGGCGTTATAACAGGGTTATGTATTACCATTTTAAACTGTTGAACCATTTCACAGGCAGAGAAAACTTAAACATACCTTACTTCTTTCATAAAACCCCGACTAAGATGGAAAAATAGGTAAAAGCACAACCTACTGAAGTTATAAGCAGGTTATCACATTAGGGGCTGATTACCCTCCTTGTGAAAGAATCTCTGTTGAGGAAACAAATTGAGTGGAGTTTCTTCTTGTTTTGGAATGAGTTTCAGACAGAAAAGCCTCCAGAGATAAAATCAAAGAAGTCTAGAAGCAGAAAAGATCCAACTCCCAAGAGTAGTCACAGGAGGAGGAAAGGAATTTCAATGCCCATAGATTCTATTAAAACATCACCCAGCAAACAGAGAGGAATCAAGAGGAAATTAAAGTTTGAAGATAGAAACCCTGTCACAGGAAAAAACCCTCTCAATCTACCTTATAGTGACTCTGATTCAGAGCAGGGAATGGCAAAAACACATGACAACTTGAAGATCAAACAGGATGCAAAACTGAAGATTAATATATCTCCATCAAAGCCTTCAGAAACACACAGGCAATCAGAAGCAGAAGCTTTTTCAAGCAGGCCTAAGAAAGGTAAGACAAAGAAAATCAACATGCTTCTACGAGATATTTATGAGATGGAAGTCCTGGAGAGGGTAATCAAAAAAAAAAACACAGACCTCACTGAGAGAAATTCTGAACTATTCAAAGAGAATCAAACTCTTAAAGAAAAACATGATAAAATCAAAGATAGAAACAGAGAGTTGATTAGAGAAAATATGAAATTATACAGGCAGCTCAGGATTCTGAGGCTCAAGCTAAAGGAGCTTGAAGCACCTAAAGAAAAACAAACTGGTTTGGATACTTTGGCTAATTTATCCACAACTATAATAGATGTAACAGACTCCCCTACACAGTTAGCAAAGGTTTGTAGGTCTGCTCAAATCAAGACTACAGTATCTAAGAAAGTTTGAGTGCTAAAAGAGGATTCAGGACAGTCATTTTTGCAATTTTTAAACTCTTCAAAGATTGACTTTCGGTGGTTTAGGTGAGCCCACCGTGTTCCCATTAACCATCGAAACAGGCACTTTCGGTGGATAAATTACCCAGAAATCTTCCCAGACAACCACCGAAAGCCTGTGTGTCCAGAATTAAACGAGTTTTTACACAGGTCAGGGATTTTTGATATGAAAAGATTTGGAACCTTTTCCAATGAATGTCTAATGAATTATCAGATCCAGCCCAGCAGTTATTTTTGGCATATGATGGAGAAAGGAGTTATTTCAAAGGTCTATGGATACTTTGTGTTGAACAGAAAGGCAGGATACTTTGCCACATCAGCAAACTCGACTTGGTCTCCATTTGAGAATTATCATTTAGCCTTGGAAGACTGTTCTACACTGCACCAACAATCAACAGAGGAAAATCAGGGATTAACCTCATTTTGAGGAAGAATCCCACTTATTTTGCAACAGATTTTGACTTGCTATTTTTAGTTGATTTGATACATGTTTTTAGGATCAAAGAACTGCTTTGTAACGCTATAAATATTAGAATAGAACCTGAACCAAGGGTTCGATTTTGAGTGCTATGATGCTGCCACTGTAATGAAAAGACCTATTCTTATTTTATAAAAAATTGCAAGCTTCCCTCAGTTGTGTTGTCAGATTTTCTCCTCTGTTCTTTGATATCTTATGAGTGAAAGTTCTTTGTTGATGCTCATCCAATTTGCA
>JASDQU010752642.1:1656-14718 GCA_032191745.1 Picea mariana | reverse complement strand
CTTTTCCAACTCAGGCAACTCATCTCCTCCATCCTCTCCTACGAGTTCCTCATCTCCTCTATTATCTCCTGCAAGTTCCTCATCTGTATCAATCACCAAGACTGCCATGGCTGCCCCTTTGACCAGAATGGAACAGATCTTGGCAAACATATATGCCCCACTTGTCTTGCCAAACCCCCTGTCTGCCATGCCAACAGGTGACTACCAGAAATATATGCCGAAGTTTACAGGAGCAAGGGAGTATACAGCTGAAGAACATATTGAAGTATTTTATGCTTAGGCAAAAAACATAAATATCTTAGAAAAAGATGTGTGGACCAGAGTTTTTGTGCAGAGTTTGGATGGCCAAGCCCGAAAGTGGTTCAAAGAGCTACCAACAAATTCAATCACTGGCATTGAACAACTAGATGAGGTTTTCCTGAAACACTGGGGAGAAAGAAGAGATCTGTTATACTGATTTTCTGAATTTGGAAATTTGAAGAGAGGAGATGGAGAATCGGTCTCGTATTTTATTAAGAGATTCAATAAAATGTTTGGTAAGATCCCGACAGAGATTAAACCAAGTGATGCATCGACAAAGATCACATTCTCTGCCGCCTTTGATGCAGACTTTTGTCTTATCCTTAGAGAAAGACGATCAACCACACTTTCTTTAATGCAAGATGTTGCTCTCGAGGTTGAGTCCAACATTACAGCATCACAGAAGCTTAAAGGAAGGGCCGAGAAGAAGAAGGTTGTTGTTGATCCATCCTCTTCATCTAATAGTAAAATGGAAAATATGGCCAAGATACTGGAAAGTATGACATCTGAAATGTCCAAGTTGAAGATTCAAAATCAGCAACCAGCAAAATCAAAAGAGCCAAATACTTTTGCCCCCAGAAATCCAAATGCTTTTCCTTATAGAAGGAATAACCCACAAGTTTAGATTCTTCAAAGAGACAGAAATCCAGTTGATGAGCAGAGGATCAGACCACCTCTTCAAAATGCAGTGTTGGATGAATAGCAACAACCATCTCTCGATGAAATTGAAGATGTCGATGAGATAAACTGTTTTGGTGATGAGAATGAGTCTTCATTCTTGACACAGGTAGATTATGAAGAAGCTCTGATGGATCAGAAAATTTAAGAGGCAGGTGCTGAAGGGGATGTCTACTTGAGGGATGATCAAAAGGGTTACAACTTAAGGTCAAAGAAGAATGTTGTTCCAAAAACACCCACTGTTGCTCCTGTGGAGAACAAGGAAGACTCTACTCCTGTAAAGAGTAAAGAGGTTGTTTCCAAGCAGCCTAATGCTCCTGAAAAACAGACCCACCCTGCAGCAAAACAATTGAAGAAACAAACTCAGATCCCAGCCAAGGAGCAGGTTAGTCTTAAGGCTCCTTCCAACGAGGTAAAAGTTTCAGACAGACCATCTCTCTCTTTCAATTTTGAATCTGAAATCCAAAATTTTAAAATACCCATGCCTCTAACTTAACTCATGAAGAATGAAGCCTTTAAAGCAGCCATCTTAAAGTCTCTTGAGCATAAGACCTCTCCATCAGATGATTTATTTAACCTACAAGATGATAAGCCTAAGGTGACCATAGGGCCCATGATAGAAGACCGTGATGATTCTTGTCCACCGTTTTACATATCACTAAATGTCCATGACAAAATCCTTCACAATTGTTTACTTGATTCTGGGGCATCACATAACCTTATGCCTAAGGCTATGATAGATGAGCTTGGTCTCGAAGTCACCAAACCATACCAAGATCTTTTTTCGTTTGATTCTAGAAAGGCAAGATGTCTCGGTCTCATTAAAGACATGGTCATTAACATTGCTCAATTACCAATGAGGAGCATGGTTATGGACGTGGTGGTTGCTGATATTCCACCTAAGTTTGGGCTGCTTTTGTCTCATTCATGGGGAAAAAGATTAGGAGGTACATTCCAGATGGATCTGTCCTATGCTACAATTCCAGTGTTTGGGGGGGAAATGAAAAGACTTTACAGGGAAAACCAGCTTGTTTATATCATCAACGATGGAAAGAATTCCGTCAATCATCCTATCTATGCTGTGGATATGGATTTTGGTTCATGCATCCTTCAGATTGACAATGGTCAAGCAACTCCTATGCAGCTAGTGAAGCCTATTGAACAGCAGGCTGAAAGTGAAAACATTGCAGTCTGGACTATGTACTTCGATGGGGCCAACACTAAAGAATCAACAGGTGCTGGAGTAGTCATGATCTCTCCCTCAAAGGAGACCATATCTTTGTCTTTCAAGCTCGACTTCAGAACCACTAACAACATAGCAGAGTATGAGGCTCTGCTGTTGGGATTAAACTCAGCAAAAGAGATGGGGATAAAAGGTTTGAAGGTATTGGGAGATGCAGACCTCATCGTGCAACAGGTAAACAACACCTTTCAAGCTAAGCATGTCAGGTTAAAAGCTTACAGAGACGAGGTATGGAAGCTGCGTGATTCTTTTTCTGTTTTTGAAATTTCATACATACCAAGGGATATGAATCAGCTCGCCGACTCTCTTTCAGCCAGCACATTCATTCCTCCCCTTCCCCCTAAGCTCAGCTATGAGATTCAGGTAAAATATCGACCCTCCTTACCTGATAATGTCAAATATTGGAAAGTTTTGAGGACGATGATGAACTCAGCAGATTTCTCCAAGTGGTGGATGAGTTTTCTGATTTGCATATTGATCAGTAGAACCTTAATGTGGAAGAATCACAAGAATCTGAGCTAAAGAAGAAGTTGGGCCAGCATGACACTATTCAGTTACCAAACAATTATATACCCCGAGGTTTGGTACCCCTGGAAAGGATGTTTGATCAGAATGATGTCCCTTACCAGCTAGAAAAAAAGGAGAAAGATCCAGCTGTTCAAGAAAATGACATAGGAGGTAAAAACCATCCCAAGTTTATTAATTTGTCTTCTGAATTGACTGCTGATGAGAAGTCAAAATACTGTAGTGTTTTGAAGGAATTTTCCGATGTGTTTGCCTAGAAATATAGTGATTTAAAGACTTATGATCCCGACATTATTCAGCATAAGATACCTCTTGAAAAGGACAATGTTCCGTGTAAGCAAAAACTCAGGCTTATCAGTCCTCTTATGCTGCCAGTGATTGAGAGAGAAATTAAAAAACTCCTAGATGCCAAGATCATAGTTCCCTTGAGATATTCCAAATGGATTGCCAATCTGGTGATCATAAGGAAGAAGAATGGTGAGGTCAGATTGTGTGTAGATTTCAGAAACTTGAACAAATGATCTAAAAAGGACAACTATCGTCTTCCTAAGATGGAACACTTGATACAGAGGATTTCAGGGGCAAAGGTCATGTCTTTTCTTGATGGCTTTTCTGGTTACAATCAGGTTGTTGTCCATCTGGATGATCAGGAGAAGACTGCGTTTACTACTCCTTGGGGGACCTTTATGTACTCCAAGATGCCCTTTGGATTAATGAACACCGGGGCCACGTTCCAAAGGGCCATGGATATAGAATTTGTGGGAGAAAAAGACAAGTTCGTCCTCATATACCTTGATGATATTACAGTATATTCCAGCAGCCATGAGGAGCATCTGAAACATTTGAAAAGAGTGTTCTTGAAATGCAGACAGTTCGAGATCTCATTGAATCCCAAGAAATCCCAATTTGCTCTAAGAAAGGGTAAGATTTTAGGTCACATCGTCTCAGTCGAAGGTGTAATGATTGATCCAGCACGAGTGGAGGCAATCCAAAAGCTATCCTTGCCAAGGTCAAAGAAGGACATTCATTCATTGCTTGGTAAGATAAATTTCGTTAGAAGGTTTGTGCCCAATTTTGCTGAATTAGTCAAACACATAACTTGCATGCTGAAAAAAGGGGCTAAGATAACATGGACAGATAGTGCGAGAAACTCTTTTCAGGATATCAAGCAAGCAATCATCGAATCTCCTATTCTGGTCAGCCCAGATTACAGTAAGACTTTCTATATCTTTTCCTTTGCTTCTTACGACACAGTGGCAGCAGTCCTACTTCAGAAAGGCGAGGAAGATTTTGATCATCCCGTGGCATTCTTCAGCAAGACACTCAGGGATGCGGAACTAAGGTATGACCCTATCGAGAAACAAGCTTATGCACTCATAAAAGCTTTAAAATCCTTCAGAATTTATATTCTTCACTCAAAGGTCATCGCATATGTTCCCTCATCTTCTGTAAAAGATGTTTTGACTCAGCCGGATGTTGACGGAAAGAGGGCGATATGGATAGCAAAAATGATTGAGTTCAATATTGAAGTAAAGCCCACCAAGCTGGTAAAATGCCAGGGCCTTGCCAAGCTTTTAGCGGAGGAAAATCATAGGCTGCTGGATATTAATTTCATAGCAGAAATTTCAGAAAATTCAGAGACAGAGTTGGCAACGGAAGGACAACATGAAAGTCAGCAAGTGGTAGAGCACTTGGTTTCCTGTGAATGGTATTCTGGCATCATACATTTTCTGCAAAAGCTTGAAGTTCCTCCTGAACTCAGTTTGAATCAAGCTCGAGCTCTCAAGATCAGAGCTATCAAATTCTGCATTTATAATAATCTGTTATATTGGAGGGACCCTGCTGGTCTACTTCTCAGGTGTTTGGATAAATAAGAGTCTGTCAAAGTAACCCATCAGTTTCATTCAGTCGTTTGTGGTGGTCATCACTACTGGAAGACTACTTCCCATAAGATATTGAGGGTCGGATACTATTCGCCTTTCCTCTTCGCAGATGTGTGCGCATTCATTAAATCCTGTGACAAATGCCAAAGATTTACCGGTAAGCAACAGCTGAAATCTTTACCCCTGAGGCCTATTGTGGTAAATGGCCCTTTTCAGCAGTGGGGTTTGGATTTTATCGGTGAAATAAATCCTTATTCCAGTGGTCAGCACAAGTGGATTTTGGTAGCCACCGATTACTTCACGAAGTGGATAGAGGCGATCCCTACCTGGAATGCTACACACCAGGTAGTCATGAAGTTCCTCTATGAAAATATTTTAAGCAGATTTGGATGTCCCAAGAGGTTGGTGGTAGATAATGCAGCAGTGTTTAAATTAGAAGCATTGGTGTACATGTGTGAATCAATGGGCATTCAGCTCGTACACTCGACTCCCTACTATCCTCAAGGTAATGACTTGGATGAATCGTCGAATAAGAGCTTGATCAAAATCATAAGAGGAAAATAAAAAGAATTGGGATTCCAAACTGAAATTTGCTCCGTGGGTAGATAGAGTGACTGTTAAAAAATCTATAGGAACTTCCCCTTTCAATTTGGTTTATGGGACTGATGCTATCTTCCCTGTTCAGTTAGTGTTGCATGTGGCTAAGTTCTTTCAGGAAGAGCAGACTGAGCAGAATGACATGGTAAGAAGGATGCTGGATTTGGTGGAACTGCAGCAAGCTCGCGAGTAGTTAGTGGACAGATCAGAAGCACATCAGATGCAGATCAAAAAGACATTTGACAAAAAGGCGAAGGTGGACAGTTTTCAGATCGGTGACTGGGTTCTAAAGTGGGATGCTCTTCGACAGGAAAAAGGCAAGCATGGCAAGTTCGATTCCTTATGGACAGGCCCTTTTATGATCACTCAGGTACAAAACAATAACACTTTCATTCTGCAGAATCTGGAGGGTGAGGAAGTGTTCAGTGGCCCGGTAAACGGACAATTTCTAAAACTTTATTTCATCTAAGGCTGCAAAGCCTAGACATTGTAATGATAGTCTTAGCTTTTATTTTTCAATAAATCCATGCCCAATGGAAACAGTAGCAGATAGTTTAGTTTTTAGGTTCTTTTCCAGGAAAGGCATTGATTCTATGGTTCTTGAAACCTCACAAGTGGCCCCCAATAGGAGCCAGTGTTAACTCCCCAAAAAAATCATTGGATTTTATTTGATTTCTAGATGATAGGTTGTCTTCTAAATTTGATTTCTAAATTTCTATCAATAGGTTAGAAAGTCTGTATTTCCAAAATAAGCTCAAAAGTCATGTTGGTTTTGGTTTGGTCAAGAAAAATACAAAATATCATCTTTCGGTGGTTTAGGCGAGCCTCCTCTGTGCTCATTAACCACCGGAAGTTCTCATTTTCGTGAGATAAGGGGTCGAGGCAGAAGGCAAGAAACCACCGAAAATGTTTGAACGGGCAAAAAGAAAGCTCGTGCTTTCGCACGAGCCAGATGTCAAAAATCGTTGCAATGATGAAAAATACTACCGCCGAAAGCTCGCATTGTGGGAGATGATGCACATTCAGGGTGTTCATCCGAAAGGTTCGAAGCACCTGTGTCTTATCCATTGCATTGATCATTTCAAATCCACACAGAGTGGTTATTGACAGGTATGATTGTACGGGGTTCCCTCCATTTCAGTGATAAGTACGCCAGTCATCATTACCAGGTCTTTCCTTCATCTGTAAACTCAATGAGTTATAATGAATCGCGAATATCGCTGAAGATAATCACAAGTCCGCGATCTTATCAGCAAAGCATGATTTCAAAATTCTGATCCTGTGTTCTCTGGTGATTGTTGAAGTGTCATCGAGTTCAGTAGGCATCCCAAGTCAAAGAAACCGAGGCGGGTTATCAGGTAAGATCGGAAACCGTTCTCTTTCAAAGTTTCAGCAGTTCAATTGCCCCCCGAAAAGCTGAAGTTTCGGCATTTCTCAACTAGATTGTCATCCGAGAAAGGGACGGTGTTTTAGTAAGGTCATTAATCATATGCTTTGTCATCCGATTTCACTGGTGTTGTTTGCATAAGTGGTATCGACTGTATTCCTACTTGCCAGAACCATTACCTCCCGAACATTTTAATCCCCCACAGTTTTAGGTACAGTCAGTATCGAGTCATGTCAAAAGTAATTCCTGCTTTGAGATCCGAAGTGGATGGCCTGTGGTATTTTGAAGATCATCCAGAGGTCGCAGAGTGTTTTAAACAGGTCGGAGTTTTCACATATTGTGAAAAATTGACAACCTTTCACCAACAAGTGGCTGAAGCATTTGCCCTCTCCTATGATGGAAGGATTGCAAAAATAGGCAGGGAGGAGTTCATTATAGATGAGGTAGCTATTGCCGAATACACAGGGTTATACAGAACAGGGGACTTCTAGTTTAAAACCTCTTCACCTTCAAATGTTGAATTCAGGTCATATCTGTTACCAGTGCATAAAGATCTGACTTGGAAGAAGGACATTCCCATGTCCTATCTTGAATCGAAGTGGCAGTGCCTACTGAGGGCGATTTTGGTATATATCACCTGTGAATGGTGTTATAACAGGGTTATGTATTACCATTTTAAACTATTGAACCATTTCACAGGCAGAGAACACTTAAACATACCTTACTTCTTTCATAAAACCCTGACTAAGATGGCAAAATAGGTAAAAGCACAGCCTACTGAAGTTATAAGCAGGTTATCACATCAGGGGCTGATTACCCTCCTTGTGAAAGAAGCTCTGCTGAGGAAACAAATTGAGTGGAGTTTCTTCTTGTTTTGGAATGAGTTTCAGACAGAAAATCCTCCAGAGATAAAAGAAAAGAAGTCTAGAAGCAGAAAAGATCCTACTCCCAAGAGTAGTCACAGAAGGAGGAAAGGAATTTCAATGCCCAGAGATTCTATTAAAACATCACCCAGCAAGCAGGGAGGAATCAAGAGGAAATTAAAGTTTGAAGATAGAAACCCTATCACAGGAAAAAACCCTCTCAATCTACCTTATAGTGACTCTGATTCAGAGCAGGGAATGGAAAAAACACAGGACAACTTGCAGATCAAACAGGATGCAAAACTGAAGATTAATATACCTCCATCAAAGCCTTCAGAAACACACAGGCAATCAGAAGCAGAAGATTCTTCAAGCAGGCATAAGAAAGGTAAGACAAAGAAAATCAACATGCTTCTACGAGAGATTTATGAGATGGAAGTCCTGGAGAGGGTAATCAAAAAAGAAAACACAGACCTCACCGAGAGAAATGCTGAACTATTCAAAGAGAATCAAACTCTTAAAGAAAAACATGATAAAATCAAAGATAGAAATAGAGAGTTGATTAGAGAAAATATGAAATTATACAGGCATCTCAGGATTCTGAGGCTCAAGCTAAAGGAGTTTGAAGCACCTAAAGAAAAAAAAACTGGTTTGGATACTTTGGCTAATTTAGCCACAACTATAATAGATGTAACAGACTCCCCTACACAGTCAGCAAAGGTTCGTAAGTCTGCTCGAATCAAGACTACAGTATCTAAGAAAGTTTGAGTGCTAAAAGAGGATTCAAGACAGTCATATTTGCAATTTTGAAACTCTTCAAAGATTGACTTTCGGTGGTTTAGGCGAGCCCACCGTGTGCTCATTAACCACCGAAACAGGCGCTTTCGGTGGATAAATTACCCAGAAATCTTCCCAGACAACCATCGAAAGCCTGTGTGTCCAGAATTAAACTAGATTTTACACAGGTTGGGGATTTTTGATATGAAAAGATTTGGAACCTTTTCCAATGAATGTCTAATGAATTATCAGATCTAGCCCAGCAGTTATTTTTGGCATATGATGGAGAAAGGAGTTATTTCAAAGGTCTATGGATACTTTTTGTTGAACAGAAAGGCAGGATACTTTGCCACATCAGCAAACTCGACTTGGTCTCCATTTGAGAATTATCATTTAGCCTTGGAAGGCTTTTCTACACTGCACCAAAAATCAACAGAGGAAAATCAGGGATTAACCTCATTTTGAGGAAGCATCCCACTTATTTTGCAACAGATTTTGACTTGCTATTTTTAGTTGATTTGATCCATGTTTTTAGGATCAAAGAACTGCTTTGTAAGGCTATAAATATTAGAATAGAACCTGAACCAAGGATTCGATTTTGAGTGCTATGATGCTGCCACTGTAATGAAAAGACCTATTCTTATTTTATAAAAAATTGCAAGCTTCCCTCAGTTGTGTTGTCAGATTTTCTCCTCTGTTCTTTGATATCTTATGAGTGAAAGTTCTTTGTTGATGCTCATCCAATTTGCAGTGACTGTCATCTCACTGGTTAATTGTTTTAGTTGATAATCATAAGTTATTTCTTTGGTTATTAAACCCATTGTGCTTGTTGGTATGAAGTATAATCTGGTTCAATAACTGTTTTCTTACCCATTTAATCAAACCTTGTCTGACTGCATTGCTAGAAGGCCTTGTGAGATTTTGTATTTCTAGACAGTCTTGAAAACACAGTCCAACCCCTAGATATTCATCTTGATCCAAAAACCACATCAAATATTAAAGAAAAAATTTCCCAAAAAGAGTTAGTTACCAAGCATCTCCGACTTACAGCCTAGGAGAGTTTCCTGGAGTGATAACACAAAAAACATGCCGATAATCCATAGACAATGTACCATAAGATATACCAAACAAGTACTACCAATGGCGTACCTCAAACAAGTACCAACATCACCAAGAGGTGTATCTCATACATGTGCTACCATATATGCTAAGTGTCCAATATGTGCCTCTAACAATGTCTCATACCATCACCAAGGTGTAGCAAGCACAATCACTATCATGACATGCCTCAAGTATGTACCATAACAACATAAGCATAAGCCTTAAAACTAACAAATAAGCATACCTATGATCATGTAGACACCCTGCTGTATCAGATAACAGATGAGTAGACCAACCTAGGCATCAAAAACCTGGTACAAGCATTACTTTATCCTCTACTGCTCACGGATATCCGTTCTTTTCTCCACTACAACCCATGTACATCCACACCCTGCTAACTTGTAACCCACAAATACCTCAGAAACTAGGGTTACTCACATTTGTTGCAACTCTGAGAATTTCACCTTCACCCTTCCTTCACAACCTCAGACTTTTTGCCTTAGATTCGACCTCAGATTTGCAAATAAGAAGATAAAACATATCACTTATTCACTTAAATATATTTAGTAGAATGAGTGTGTGAATGTACTTATGAGAGACTCCTTGAGGTGTATTTATACTTTTGTTTAGTAACCACTCTCCTTATTTTAGGGGTTTCTTGTTACAACCACTTTACCCTTTGACCAAAACTTGTAACTATTTAGGGGCTCCATAACCAATCTTCAGGGATTCCATCTTCATGACCTCATAACTACTCAACCATGAGGAACCACGTGGCATCCCACCTATCATTGGACACAACATTGAAAGGAATATCCATCTATGAGTGTGTTACCTACATTTACACTATCTTTCATGTCCTTAATCCTCAAACAACTTCGAGCTTCATGACCAAACCTATGGGTTTCTTGTATACTTATTCAAAGAATATTCCCGTGAGGGCCAAGCTTAGAGCTACACCATAAGGGGACCACTTTGGAGAATTTTCCAATTACACCCATCAAATCTGTTGACATAAACCTCTCTTGTTGACATCAGTGACAACTAACTTACCATCAATTGCAATCACAACTCTGGGGTATCTCAAATGCTTCAAGGGTTGACATCAATGACAACCAACTGTACAACAATAACCCCTTTGGAATTGATGGAAACACCAAAATTTATGGCAACAATGATGGAAATCCTCATGCTCCTCCTGTGACCATCGCTCCTCATCAATGTTTCTCTCTCCCCCCCCTTTGACATCAATGAAAAAGGGTATCTCTCATTGGGGATACTCCCCCTATCTTCATGCTTATGTTATTTCTCTTCACATGTTTCTCTCCTCATGTTATTTCTCTGTCCATATGTCATGTTGGCATAGGAGTAGACCCAGGGTTCACTCCAAGAGAACACCAACAAGCCCTAGCTACTGGCCCTTTTGGCAACACCTGCGAAGAAGATGTAGTCTCACCCGAAGTAGCTAAGAGGGGGGTTGCAGGATAGAGATGTCTACAACCGGGGGAATATCAAGTGGAACTAATACAAAAATAATGAAGCATTCATATAACTCTTATCAGCTAGATCTACTCTGCACAACTATAAATCTGATCTAACACAATAATGCAAATAACAGTATAACAATGACAGAGATCCATGCATCATTCACACATACGACAGAAAATATACGTGGTTCACCCTCTCTCTAGTGCTATGTCCATAGAACTGTGCTTATGATATATTAAGACAAAGATTATAGTTCTGATCTGTGCTCTTAGTTAGCATATCTTCTCTCTTCTTCTCTCTATCTCCCACCTTCCTGCACACCCAGTTGTAGGACTTGATATTCACACCCAGCTAAAGATCTTACAATACCAGAAGGCTCTCACTCTCAGCACTCCTCTCTCTCATAGTACAATAATCTCTCAACCAACAACAATCAATATCAATACCCAACACTAGTACCGACCGGACCTAGGTCCTCTTGACCTCTATTTATACATTATAGTCCCTCACTGACAGCCTTTGGTCAAAACCTAGGTGTCAAAACCCTAATTACCCAAAACCTTAGGTGTCTAAAACCCTAGGTCAACTTGACTCTCCTTTTTAGGGCTTCTCCAGCCTGTCTTTCCTCCCTTCTCGCAAAGTGCTCTAAAGCATCCAATGGTGGCTTTCTCTGCTTGCTGATCAGTTGTCCTCAATCCATATTCCTTGTTGTTCTGTCATCCTCGATCTCCTCATCCAACGGATTTCTTTTCCATACTTGCTCTGGAATTTCTGCTCTTTTTCTTACTTCAACCCAGTGATAGTCACTGTGTCTCCCACGCAGTTCGTGTTTGACCCTTTCTTCCTTGATCTTTGCATCCTTCCATAACTAAGGGCCAACAGGCCCCCAACACTCACTTGTGACTCTTCTCGAGGCACTTCATATCCGATCCTTCTGTTTCACTTCGAATTTGGACTGTGTAGTGCAACCTTTGCTTTCTGCTTTGTGCCTCCTTCCCATCCTTGTGCAGACTGTCTTTTCTATGTCTGGTACTTAGTTTCAACTGCACCTGGTACCTGGACCCTTTTCTCCTTACTTTTACTAAGAGTTGTGAGGAAGTTGGTTATCATAGTATAACTTTAGCCAACTCCCATTCACCAATGCTTCTTTCCATTCTCCCTTCAATGTGTTCAACTGTGCAACTCCTCCTTCTGTAACATAGGTGATCTCATATGGTCCAAGCCAATGCATTCTGAACTTCCCTGGATGTCTTATAAATTTACTGTCATACACCATTACTAAATCACCTTGCTTAAATGCCTTCTTCTTGATGTGTCTGTCATGATAGGCCTTCTCTCTTTCCTTTTGTACCTGATGATGAAATCCTTCAATAAATCTGTCTTCTTCTAGTTCCACCAGCTGGGAAAGACTCTCATGAACAACTCCAGTATCGTCTATGTCTGTAAATGAAAACATTATTAATCTTGGTACCAAGTAGTCCATCGGGACAACAACTTAGAGACCATAAACCAACTTGAAAGGGGTCTGCATTGTTAATTTCTTGCAAGTGGTTCTATAAGCCCAAACTACTACTGGTACTCTTAAATCCCATTCATCCTTGTTCACACTGCAAATATTTTTCAATGTTGTCTCCAAGATTTTTTTGAATGCTTCAACCATTCCATTTGCTTGTGGATGGTAAGGGGTACTCTTCTCATGGTGAACTACAAATTATTCAATCATGGCTTCCACTGTCTTGTTGATGAAATGAGTGCCTTGATCACTCATAAGGGTCTTAGGGCATCCAAACTTGGTTATTATATTATCAAATATAAAACGTGCAGCTGTAATTTCCCTACAGTTCTTGACTGCTCTTGCTTCAACCCATCTAGTCAGGTATTTTGTCGCAGTGATAATGTACCTTGCTCCTGTGCACTTTCCTAGTGGGTTTATAGGTCCCACGAAGTCAATGGCACACTTTTTAAATGCTTGTAGGGTCATATGTGGTGCTAGTGGCATTTCATCTCTTCAAGATGGTTTTCCAACTCTCTGGCATACATCACAGGCTCTGGTATACTCTTTAGCATCTCTGTGTAATGTAGGCCAACAAAGGCCAGCTCGGAGAACCTTTGCGCAGTTTCTTTCCTTGCGTAATGTCCTCCTGTGATTCCTTCATGAGCTTCTATGAGGATCAGTGGGTGCTCTTCCTCCATCACACACATTCTTAGTATCTCATCAGG
>JASDQU010752641.1:94860-106454 GCA_032191745.1 Picea mariana | reverse complement strand
TATAAAATGTGTATTTTTTTTATAAGTATTTAAAATTAGTGTTATTTAACTACAATGTTTTTTTATTTATTGAAGTAAAGGTAAACAATGTGTTAAAAATGATGTTTTTCACTATATTTAAAAAGTATGGAACAATAAATTAATTAAGGAGACAAAATTCTATGAAAAATCATAAATTCAAAAAATTAAATGGTAAAAAACATTTTTAAGATTGAAAGAAGCATGAAAAAAAGACTAAAAATGGAGTTGAATAAAAACAAAATATACATATATTTAGAAAAAATTGAAAATAGATGAAAAATGAGCATTTAAAAAAATAATGTGGAAACATTAGGGATCGAAAAATTGAAAATATCAAAAATCATCTAAAAACGGAGAGGGAGTGCTACCGGTAGCACCATTTTTAAAAACAAGGTAAAAAATTGGTCCCCCCCAAAAATGAGAACTCTGGAGAGTTCTCATTAAGTTGGTAACTATGTTACCACTAGAAATCTGACTATATACACTACTCGAAATCCAAAAAATGCTTGACCAACAAGATTATTTGCACTTACCTACCCTAAAACCGTTGAAATTAAAACTCAATCAAGTGATGCTAAAGTGCCAATGCAACCAATCAAGCAATTGGCTTCCTGATTTTTCTCTGCTCACATATTTCTTAAGTAGGTAGACAAATGTAAAAGATAGCAACTGAAAGCAAAATTTGAATCCAAAACTCGAGATTATGAATGAAACAAACTCCTCCTTCACTGTAGACTGTAATAGGATGGCCACAGGATCTTAAAAATCATGAAAACTCATTTCTTCTTGATGAGAAAAAACAGAAAGACAAGCCTCTTTCATAAGTGTTTGTTGCTCTTTCTCTATTTCTTCAGTTCTGGGAACACTTTCAAATGAAATTCCAACAATAGGTTTTTCTAATATTCCATGCATATCAACAAAAACATTCATACATCCTTGAACATATTTAAATATGACAGCCATACTATGTGCATTAGGGTTATCCTATTGTTCATCAAATGGTTCTGATTTGGTTTTATTAATCTTCTGGAAATTTGGTTGAGTATTGTCATTTTGGCTTTCAAATGAATGAATGGAAATAAGTTTATGCTCATAATCTTCTTGAAAATGTGAAAAGTGAACATCATGCACTATTTCACAGTCCAGAGTTCCCATGGATGCATTTTCAAAACCATGGTTTTTAAATGAATCAAATAAAACCACTGCCTCTTCATTATCTTTCTGTATTTCTGATTGAAAAATGGCATACGTTGTTTTGTTGCTTTCTTGAAACTCTATGTAATTTGTTTGTTCACTGCTTGAAGTTTCCATATATGCAGTTTTGAGAATCCTCATCCATGTCTAGGCTATTTAGAAATTGGACCACCACATCATTCTCAGGGGAAGACAGGCAACTTTGAAACACTTTTCCTTGCTGGAAATCTTGTTGCATAGTTATATTAGTTTCAAAGGGAGGAAAATACACAGATAACAATTTTCTCGTGTAAAACAGTGTCATTGTGAATGCAATCAGACTTTCCTTGTTCCTCTATTATCTCATGATTTTCTTTCAACAATTCAAAAGAAGAAAAACATAGAGGAAGATATTTTTCATTTTCAAGTCCATTGCTTTCTGAATATTCTACATCATGTCCGGAGGATTTCCGATTTGAAACATTATAAACATTTTGTTTCAGTAATTTGAAAGAAGAAAAACATAATGGCGAGGTTCTTTCACCTGATTCAAAACCTTCTTCATTTTCTTCACTGTTGTCATATGCACAATTTTCAATTTCTTTGGATGGATGAACACACTCATTTTCAGATGTATCTTCGACCAATGGTTGCAATTTTGAACTGATAAGACCTTCTACATAACAAGTAATAGGGTCATCAACCATATGAGAAGATTGTTGCAATATCTTGTCAATTTGTTCTGGTGAATCAGTGAGATTTGGCCTCAACACACATTCATCTGCTTCAATGATAATCTTGTAATTTTCTTTCAATAATTTAAATGAATAAAAGCATAAAGGTAAATAATTCCCTTCAACTGATTTGGTACTTTCTTCTTTGTAACTGTGATATGTAGGCTGGTTGCTTTCATGGCACTGTTGAAAAGGGACATTCTCTGAAAGAGAATATACAGATATTTTTTCTAGGAAGTCAACATCATAATCATCACCATATTCATTATATATAGGAAAATTAGCAATATCTGCAATGTCATCTAACAAGAAAAAACTTGGAACATCGACCTACTCTTCTACAAACTAATTTGCAAACTATTTTTTTTGACCGTCTACAAATGAATACATAAAACAATCAGCCCTCTGCTTATCATGGAATGGATCAACACCTCCTCGTTCAACAAGTGGAATAATTGTTTTTTTCAAAATCACTGGTATTAAAAACTTTGGGAGGGCATATGATATTATCAACTCTAGGCTCAAGATTCCAATCAATTGTTTTCTGTTCATATTCAATTTCATGTTCTTCAACATTCGACCCCTCATTTCGAATATGTTCACATGCTTGGATATTGTTTTGAATATCCTGAGCATCATTAAACATTTGTTGTAAGGAATTAGGTCTTCTTTCCATCAGAAGGAAAGACAAATCTGGATGAAAGGTTGTTGTATAATGGAGCATGGAAACAACTTCAGTGGGTTGAATTTATTTGGGAAAATTGTAATAGATCCTGGAAAATCTTCTGTTGAATATAGAAATAACTTCATTTCTTTTCCTTTTTAAGTTATAGAACTCTGTAACCTGTAGATCCAAATATTTCTTCCTGCCCCAAAACATTAAAAATATATTCTTTAATGGTGCCCCCTTTCAAGGATTGAGAGAAGGTCCTCATACAAACATCCTCATGGTCAATCTCAAACAAATCTATAAAATGCTCAAACCCTTGGATGTGTTTTTTAGTTGATATGGCATTAGGTTCCCCATCAAACACAAGTAGTTACTCATAGTACTTTGGATGAAAATCATGTAGGATGTGAGGTAACTTTAAGGTTCTATACCTATGCTGATTTTTGGAGGGTGTTGGATCGAGTACAGGAGGTGAAATATCAGCCTTGGTTTCATGAGGCTCATCAACTTGTTCATGGTTATCACATGGTTCAAGTGAGATATTTTGATCGAAGTTAGTAATAAACTGAGGAGATATTTTTATAATATTAAGAGAAGGATATGCAATTTCAGTATTATCATGATCATTATTTGCATGCAGTAGGTGAAGAAAATTTTTTCTAGCTTGTTCAGGAAAGGACCAGAGGCAACTTATAAGAAACAATAAAATGCTTTGGAAAAAATCCAATTTCAAGTACTTGTTTTCTTCCATAATGCCTTTTCATACCTTTGTCAAAGAATCTCATCTTCCAGTGGAGTCTTTTCATTACATTTGAAGCTTCAGTGGAGTCACCAATAATGTTTTGGAAGCTGGATTCTAAATTGAGAGTGGAGTCGCCATTGAATATTTAAAGTTTTGGATTCTTCTACCAGCAAAATCACCTTCAAACTGATTTTTGATGCATGGAGTCACCAGAGAAGGAATACAACCATTGTGTGCCTAAGTGTCTATTTCTCTTAGACCTTAGAACTCAACCATGTCGTTCTTTCCTAGGGAAAATTTTTCAATTTCATCCCCGACAACGACACCAGAATGTTAGCACTTTGTAAATTCTATCTGGCTGAATAGAAAAACGACAGAGGTAACTGTTTCAACCTACTTTAGAGTTGGGAACTATCCTTCTCAACTCAGAGAAGGATCTCTCACATCACTAAGTATTTCTTTGATAATCAATGGCTATATTTGGTTTGTTTGGGGGTTTTATACAGTTGTTGGTGAAGGAAAGGGGGTGACATTTGGGGCTATGGAGTCAAAAATGAATAAAGCAGTGGAAGGCCATTAGAACTATCTAGAGGAGAAAGGATAAATGAGGCAATGAGTCTAATTTTTTTAAAATTGAAATCTGCAAGGTGAAAGAGGAAAAGAAAAAAAAATATCTACATCATAGCATATTGAGATGAATTCTGAATTAGTCAAGAAGAGGATTACATAATTTAAATTGCTAAGTCAAGAGCGTCATAAGACAAATTATGGACTCTTAACTCTCCAATTTAAAAGGAGGAAAATGTAAATGGGATTTCAAAGACACAAGAAATACACACTATGAGAGAAAACATAACTCATATCACAACCATTAGAATTTTTTCATAAACAGTTCAAAATGCTTATGCATTGTATATTCACTTTAGCTCCATGTATTTACAAAGTCTTCCCGCTACAAAGGCAGGCCCCTCTTCGGTCCGTCCAACCCTTTATTTATATTTGTAATAGTATATAAAGGTATATTACATCAAGGATTCAGAACGAATCATCTTCCCCAAAGTTCCAAAAATAGTTGTCAGTTACAAAAGAGTAACGTACAACAATCAAACTCCTATTTTCTAGGGGACATTATAAACAAAACTGACATATTTGAGGTTTTTGCCTTGAAGACCATTTGTCAATATTATTACAAAATTATCTAACACACACTAAATTTAGCCTGCAATCTATTTCATCTTGGCAATTTCTTCTTTTAACGTATCAAGCCATGTAGGTTGGTTTTCCCCAACGCTTTCGACCACCTCACCTTTTACCTATGTATTCTGACAAATGCTCAGTTTCCTCTTGACAGATCGTGTATGGTGTTCGTTTGTGTGTCCGTTGATGATTAAATACTTAAGTATGGGATTTAATATGACCTCTTCATCCACTCCTGGCTCTCCTGAAGGCTTTGTATGCAATTCCATTGCTAATATTTGAGCAACCAATTTCTCTCTCTTCTTCAATGATGAATTTGTCATATTAGTTGAAAATCCTTGTTTACTAGAGGCCACTAGGTCTGTTGTATCCATTTTCCCTGGTTTTGCAAAAAGCATGAACTTATCTTCCTTAGTTGAATGATCCAACCTATGATAACCCCGTTCTAAAATAGAAAGTTAATTTCCCAAAACAGAGTAATGTAACCCATGTCTTGAATGATAATTGTCATTGAGTGCCAATCATGAACTACTGACAAGAGTACTTGTATGTACATCAGTTTATCATCTTTGGCCAATCTATTTTGAATGATGAGCCTTCGAGTTGGTTATCTTACGGTGCTCACCTGGCATTGCACGAATGAAAAGTACTCGAACAACTGGCGTGAGATGATTTGACCGGTCGTCACTTTCCCCACTTTATATGTGACCTTTGTATTTGACATATTTAATGATATTAGAACACGTGAAATTGAGGCATGGTTGAGAGGTTTCGCGCTCACCCACTTTTCTCCCCGATATGCTTATGGAGGTGCCATGTATCTATGGGTTGAAACCGTTGTATTTTCCCCAACACGCTCTCTAGGGATTTACCTCCGCGTTGTTTCCTCACCGGATATGTCTCGTGACCATTGATCTGGGCTGCTCAAGATCTATGGCCCGTCGAGTCCCATCACTCCTACGTCTCCACCGATTTTAACCCTGTCCACCATATATGACCCCACTCGCTAATCTAACACTCCTCTATACTGATTTAGCATTCTACCAAATCTCAAGATTTGGATTCCAAGAAATTTTTATAGTCATAACATAGGATCCAACGGGGGATGTTACCCTCCCTTTGAGGTAGAAAATAACTTGTATACCAGGTGTCAGATCCATTGGGATGCTCCCAAAACACATCTATGTATCGTGCTCCAACCTGTCACCAGTGTCTGCTGAAAACCAAGCTCTACACACTACTATCCACTGGTTACTAAATACACCGCTAGAAATCTGACTGTATACACTACTGGAAATCCAAAAAATAATTTACCAACAAGCTTATTTGCACTTACCTACCCTAAAACCACTGAAATGAATGCTCAATCAAGTGATGTTAAAGTGCCAATGCATCCAATCAAGCAATTGGCTTCCCGAGTTTTCTCTGCTCACATCTTTCAAAGTAGGCAGACAAAGGTAAAAGATGGCAAATGAAAGCAAAAGTTGAATCCAAAACCTGATATTATGAATGAAACAAAATCCTCCTTCACTACAGACTGTAATAGGATGGCCACAGGATCTTGAAAATCATGAAATATCATTTCTTCTTGATGAGTAAAAACAGAAAGACAAGCCTCTTTCATAAGTGTTTATTTCTCTTACTCTATTTATTCAGTTCTGGGAACACTTTCAAATGAAATGTCAACAATAGGTTTGTCTAATATTCCATGCATATCAAAAAAAACATTCATACATCCTTGAATATATTTAAATATGACAACCATACTATGTGCATCAGGGTTATCCTCTTGTTCATCAAATGGTTCTGATTTGGTTTTATTAATATTTTGGAAATTTTCTTGAGTATTGTCATTTTGGCTTTCAAATGAATGAATGGAAATAAGTTTTTTCTATTAATCTTATTACAAATGTGAAAAGCAAACATCGTGCACTAATTCACAGTATAGAATTCCCATGGATGCATTTTCAAAACCATGATTTTTAAATGAATCAAACAAAACCACTACCTCTTCATTATCTTTCTGTATTTATGAATGAAAAATGGCATACGTTGTTTTGTTGCTTTCTTGAAACTCTATGTAATTTGTTTGTTCACTTCTTGAAGTTTCCGTAGATGCAGTTTCAAAATCCTCATCCATGTCTAGGCCATTTAGAAATTGGACCACCACATCATTCTCAGGGGAAGAAAGGCAAATTTGAAACACTTTTCCTTGTTGGAAATCTTGTTGCATACTTATATTAGTTTCAGAGGGAGGAAAATAACCTTTAGCAAAAATTTCTTGATCAGCTTCATCTTCTTTTTCAGGATGATAGCTGAGCACGGGCTGAAAATCTGAACTAAAGTAACCTTCCATGTAATCCGCTGCATGATCATAAAATGTATGACAAGGTTGTTGGTCTTCTTCACAGATAACAATTTTCTCGTGTAAAATAGTGCCATTGTGAATGCAATCATACTTTCCTTGTTCCTCTGTTATCTCATGATTTTCTTTCAACAATTCAAAAGAAGAAAAGCATAGAGGAAGATAGTTTTCATTTTCAAGTCCATTTCTTTCTGAATATTCTACATCATGTCTAGAGGATTTCCGATTTGAAACATTATAAACATTTTGTTTCAGCGATTTGAAAGAAGAAAAACATAATGGAGAGGTTCTTTCACCTGATTCAAAACCTTCTTCGTTTTCTTCACTGTTTTCATATGCACAATTTTCAATTTCTTTGGATGGTTGAACACACTCATTTTCAGATTCATCTTCGATCAATGGCTACAATTTTGAACTGACAAGACCTTCTACATAACAAGTAATAGGGTCATCAACCATATGAGAAGATTGATGCAATATCTTATCAATTTGTTCTGGTGAATCAGTGAGATTTGGCCTCAACACACATTCATCTGCTTCAATGATAATCTTAGAATTTTCTTTCAATAATTTATATGAAGAAAAGCATAACGGTAAAGAATTCCATTCAGTTGATTTAGTACTTTCTTCTTTGTAACTGTGA
Source organism: Picea mariana (assembly GCA_032191745.1). Classification (NCBI taxonomy): domain Eukaryota; kingdom Viridiplantae; phylum Streptophyta; class Pinopsida; order Pinales; family Pinaceae; genus Picea; species Picea mariana. Next base: position 98,909 of record JASDQU010752641.1, on the reverse strand, counting down.
TATGTAGGTTGGTTTCTCTCATGGAACAACTGAAAAGGAACATTTTCTGATAGAGAACATACATATAGTTTTTCTAGGAAGTCAGCATCACAATCATCATCATATTCATCATATATAGGAAAATCAACAACATCTGCAATGTCATCTAACAAGAAAAAACTTGGAACATTGACCTTCTCTTCAACAAATTGATTTGCAAAGTCATTTTTTTAACCGTCTACAAATTAATACATAAAACAATCATCCTTCTACTTATCATGGAATGGATCAACACCTCCTCATTCAACAAGTGGAATATAATTTTTTGCAAAATCATTGGCATTAAAAACTTCGGGATGACTTATGATATTATCAACTCTAGGCTCAAGATTCCAATGAACTGTTTTATGTTCATATTCACTTTCATGTTCTTGAGCATCCGATCCCTCATTTAGAATCTGTTCACATGCTTGGATATTGTGTTGAATATCCTGAGTATCATTAAACATTTGTTGTAAGGACTTAGGTCTTCTTTCCATCAGAAGGAAAGACAAATCTGGATGAAGGGTTGTTGTATAATGGAGCATTGCAACAACTTCAGTGGGTTGAATTTCTTTGGGAAAATTGTAATAGATGTTGGAAAACCTTCTGCTGAATATAGAAATAACTTCATTTCTATGCCTTTTTAAGGCATAGAACTTTGTAATATGTAGATCCAAAGATTTCTTCCTGCACCAAAACTTTAAAAATAAATTCTTCAATTCCTCCCATGAGCTAATTGTCTCTGTCTGCAAGTGTCTAAACCAGTCTTTGGTGTCCCCTTTCAAGGATTGAGAAAAGGCCCCCATACAAACATCCTCATGGTCAATCTCAAACAAATCTATAAAATGTTCAAACCCTTGGATGTATTTTTCAGCTGATATGGCATCAAGTTCCGCATCAAACACAGGTAGGTACTTATAGTAATTTGGAGGAAAATCATGTAGGATGTGAGGTAACTTTAAGGGTATGCATATATACTGAGTTTTGGAGGATGTTGGATCAAGTACAGGAGGTAAAATATCAGCATTGGTTTCATGAGGCTCGTCAACTTGGTCATGGTTATCACATGGTTTAGGTGAGAGATTTTGATCAAAATCAGTAATAAACTGAGGAGATATTTGTATAACCTTAAGAGGACGATATGAAATTTCAATATTATCATGATCATTATTTTCATGCAATAGGTGAAGAAAAATTTATCTAGCTTGTTCAGGAAAGGACCAAAGGTAACTTATAACAAACAATAAAATGATTTGGAAAAAATCCAATTTAAAGTACTTGTTTTCTTCCATAATGCCTTTTCATACCTTTGTCAAAGAATCTCATCTTCTAGTGGAGTCTCTGCATTACATTTAAAGCTTGAGTGGAGTCACCAATAATTTTTTGGAAGCTGGATTCTACATTGAGAGTGGAGTCGCCATTGAAAATTTAAAGTTTTGGGTTCTTCTACCAATGTAATCACCTTCAAATTGATTTTTTATGTGTGGAGTCGCCAAAGCACGAATACAACCAATGTGTGCCTAAGTGTTTATTGCTATCAGACCTTAGAACTCAACCATGTCATTCTTTCCTAGGGAAAATTTTTCAATTTCGTTCCCGTCAACGACGCCAGAATGTTAGCACTCTGTAAATTTTTTCCAGCTGAATAGACAAACGACAAAAGTAAATGTTTCAACGTACTTTAGAGTTGGGCACTAGCCTACTCAACTCAGAGAGGGATCTCTCATGTCACTAGGTATTTCATTGGTAATCAGTGGCTAGATTCGGTTTGTTTGGGGGTTTTATATAATTGTTGGTGAAGGAAAGTGATCCAGGGGATCAAATTTTGCTCAAAAAATCAAAGTGCTCAGAGTCACTTCAAATCGAACGGGAGCGTAGGCCTCATCATTATGAACCCAATGCAACTCATTTGGATTCAAACGAACATTGAGAACAAGAGATATCGCATTCTGTTCAAAATGGCAAACGGGCAAAAAAAAGGGATGCTGACTGTACAGTCCGTACAGTCCGTACAATTGCTGACGTGGTAGTCCGTACGACACGTGGCAGGGATGAGTGGCAGATAGTTGGCAGATGTGGATGAATGACATTGTGACACATGGCAATATTTGGTTGGTTGTACAGTGCCACATGGCCCAGTCATGGGCTGCCACATGGCACCATGTTATCGGTTGCTTGTATAAAACTTTATTGGAGTCCACTGGGTTTGACCCCATGACCTCCACCCATGAGTAAAACCTTTGCAAAGTTTTCATTGCCAACGCGCCACACCATAATCCTTGTTATATATATGGTTTCACATTTATTTAAGTTTGATTTTGTTATGTATTTGCGCGGGGTTCCGGGCTGGGGCTTAGCCCCAACCCCCGATCGCACGACTATTTCCATATGACCATATCATGGGTACCATGACCACCGATTAGCGCAAACGTTTTGGTTTTGCATGTGGGTTAAACGGTTATAACGCCTGCCACTTGTCACGACTTTAATCGCCCTTAAAGTTTGAGCCCCATTTGCATTTGTGCATGGTCACATGGGCCACATGGCCTCGCCCTTGACGGTTAGGGGATAGGTGTGCCCATAACCGTCCTATAGTTTGTAAGGTTTGTGTGGTTGCATCTGGTTCTGAGTTTTAATGCTTAAATATGTGTGTGGTCTAGGTTGAGCCAACAAGGGTGCAATTTGTAGATGCAGAAACAACAAGTTTGAAGGGGGACTTCCAGGAAGCCCATCTTCTTCAATTTTTGGCCAAACGAGGTGCCGAAAAAGCCCAGCTAGGGGTTTTTGGACATTCTAGAGCCATTGGAGCCATCTATTTGGCATTTTGAGCATTATGAAGCACATTTTTGAGCACTTTGAGAAAATAATACAAATGATCCATTAGAAGCTGGACCAGAAGATGTAGCCCAAGAGAGGGGTGAACTCCTTTATCATTTGTTGTGTTATGTGTTTTCTTTTCACTGTTATTGTTGTTGTTTATATGCATATTTAATGAGTAATTGTTATAAAATTTGTGTTGCAAAGTTGATCCATTTGCATTTTAACACATAAAATTAAACTTGCAAAAATTTTCAAGAATACAAGCCTTCTTCATTTTTAGATCAAGTTGGTATTAGAGCATAGGATTTTGAAGACTTGATTATTTGCAAGTGTTGTGTTTTCTGATACTCACAAGGTTGAAACTCACAAGAGGATAAGGTCAACTTATGGAGCCAAGTTCTCATCCTTCAAGGAGGAAGCTTATATCATCACCACAAGTTTCAAGGAGGCATTCACCAAGTATGGCTCATGAAGAGAGTCATGAACATATTCCTACAGAAGATGAAGATCTCAGAATGGCTGTCATGGAAATGAGAGAAAGGATGAAAATATTGATGGAAAGGAATACAAGGTCGCAAGGTGAAGGCTCCAACCCTTCAAAGCATAAGGGAGACAGTGGTGATAAAACTCCAAATGGAAATGGAGGGAATGGTGCTTCTCCACCACCCTCACCTCCTTCTTCTTCTTCTTCTTCTACCAATTAAAGACCTCTTCTGAATTCTCCAAAAGGACATGGTAAAACTCCTTCACAAATTCCCTCGTTAAAGCTTGATATTAAATTCGAATTGCCAATGTACAATGGAGAAGTAAATGCTGAGAAATTAGATAATTGGATTCATCAGATTGAGGTGTATTATAGGATACAAAAAACTCAAGATGATGAAACTAAGATTCAACTTTCTTCTTTAAGATTGGATAGTGCAGCACTCATTTGGTGGGAATCCAAGACTTAGGAGGACATGAATAAACATGGTAAAATTTTAACCTCTTGGAATGATTTTATTGTTGCAATTGAAAGACAATTTTACCCATTGGCATATATGCAAAAGGCTACTATGTATTGGAAAAATTTTAGACAATCTAAAGGACAAAATGTGCAAAGCTTTACTCAAGAATTTAGGAGAAGAGCTTTGGTTTTGGGAGTAGATTTTTCTTCTCAAGAAACTTTACTCAAATACATTGGAGCTTTACATAGTTATTTGAGACAT
>JASDQU010752641.1:67482-94760 GCA_032191745.1 Picea mariana | reverse complement strand
GTATTTTGATGCCTTGTAAGAAGCAGGTTACAGCTGAACAAATGGCACAAATGTTCTTTCAAAATGTTTGGGTGCATTTTGGATTGCCTAAATCCATTATTTCTGATCGGGATTCTCGATTTGTTGGAAGTTTTTGGTCGAGTTTATGGGCACTCATGGACACCAAACTGAAAAAAAGCACATCTTTTCATCCACAAACAGATGGTCAGACAGAAGTGGTAAATAGAATGGTGGTGCATCTTCTTCGTGCTTATTGCAGCAAGCATCCTAAACTTTGGGATGATGATTTACACTACATTCAGCATGCTTACAATTGAGCTAAACACTCTTCAACTCAAACGTTGCCATTTGAAGCATGTTTTGGCTATTTGCCCAAATATCCTTTAGATTTTATCTTTGGGAAGGATATTGCTATTGATGGTCAATATGGCATTGATAGGGCAGAAAAGTTCATTGAAAAAATTCATTCGATACATCAAATGGTGCAAGAGCAGTTGGAAAAGAGTCAAGCCAAGTACAAGATGAGACATGACAAGCATCGTGTTGATCACAGTTTCCAAGTTGGAGATGAAGTTTGGATTTACATCAGTAAGGAGAGGCTTAAAGGAGAAGGTAAAAAATTGAAACCAATTCGATATGGTCCTTTCAAGATTATTGACAAGATTGGTAACAATGCCTTTCGTTTAGATTTGCCTCCTTATATGCAAATGTATGCAATTGTTAATGTTGAGAATTTGAAATTGTATGAGCCTCCTTTGATTGATGATCAAGGAGAGCATGTTTAGATTCCTTCTATAGATGATTTTTCCCCAGAATATCTTACAGAACTGCATGAAGACACCATCCTTGACAGGAGAATGCGAACTTCAAAACAAGGAAATGTGGAGTATCTATGAGTTGGTCTTAAAGGTACCAATCCAAGAAAAGCCAAGTGGATTGAGGTTGGAAAGGTGAGGGAACTATACCCTCATCTTCAAATAGACTAAAAATAGTCTTTTGGAGGTCCAAAAGCTTTCCAATGGGGAGGTGTGATCCAGGGGATCAAATTTTGCTCAAACAATAAAAGTTCTTAGAATCACTTCAAATTGAACGGGAGCATAGGCCTCATCATTACGAACCCAACGCAAATCATTTGGGTTCAAATGGATGTCGGGAGCAAGAGATATCGCGTTCTGTTCAAAATGGCAAACAGGCAAAAAAAAGGGATGCTGATTGTACAATCCGTATGGCTACTGATGTGGCAGTCCATACAACACGTGGAAGGGATAAGTGGTAGACAGTTGGCAGATGTGGATGAATGACATTGTGACATGTGGCAGTATTTGTTTGGTTGCATGGTGCCACGTGGCCCAATCATGGGCTGCCATGTGGCACCATGTTATTGTTTGCTTGTATAAAACTTTATTGGAGTCCACCGGGTTCGACCCCGTGACCTCCACCCACGAGTACAACCTTTGCAAATCTTGCATTACCAACATGCCACACCATAATCCTTGTTATATATGTGGTTTCACATTTATTTAAGTTTGATTTTGTTATGTATTGGCGCGGGGGTCCGGGCTGGAGCTTAGCCCCAGCCCCCGATCACACGACTATTTCCATATGACCATATCATGGGTACCATGACCACCAGTTGGTGTGCGTGTTTTTGCATGTTGGTTAAACGGTTTGCGTGTGGTCACATGGGCCACATGACCTCGACCTTGATGGTTAGGGGCTAGGTGCGCCTGTAACCGTCCTACAATTTGCATGGTTTGCGCGGTTGCATCCGGTGCTGAGTTTTAACGCTTAAATATGTGTGTGGGATAGATTGAGCCAACAAGGGAGCAATTTGTAGATGCAGAGATAGCAAGTTTGAAGGGGGACTTCTAGGAAGCCTATCTTCTTCAATTTTTGGCCAAACGAGGTGCTGAAAAAGCCCAGCTAGGGGTTTTTGGACATTCTGGAGCCATTGGAGCCATCTATTTGGCATTTTGAGCATTGTAAAGAACATTTTTTAGCACTTTAATAAAATAATACAAATGATCCATTGGAAGCTGGACTAGGAGATGTAGCCCAAGAGAGGGGTGAACTCCTTTATCATTTGTTGTGTTATGTGTTTTCTGTTCACTGTTATTGTTGTTGTTTATATGCATATTTAATGAGTAATTGCTATAAAAGTTGTGTTGCAAAGTCGATCCATTTGCATTTTAACACATAAAATTAAACTTGCAAAAATTTTCAAGAATACAAGTCTTCTTCATTTTTAGATCAGAAAGGGGGTGACATTTGGGGCTATGGAGTTGAAAATGAATAAAGTAGTGGCAAGCCATTAGAACTATCTATAGGAGAAAGCTTAAATGAGGCAATGAGTCTGAGTTTTTTAAAATTGAAATCTGCAAAGTGAAAGAGGAAAAGGAAAACAAATATCTACATCAGAGCATATTGAGGTGAATTCTGAATTAGTCAAGAAGAGGATTACATAATTTAAATTGCTAAGTTGAGAGAATCATAAGACGAATTCTGGAGTCTTAACTCTCCAATTTAAAAAGAGGAAAATGTAAATGGGATTTCAAAGACACAAGAAATACACACTATTATAGAAAACATAACTCATATCACAACCATTAGAATATTTTCATAAACAGTTCAAAATGCTTCTACATTGTATATTCACTTTAGCTCCATGTATTTACAAAGTCTTCCCTCTATGAGGGCAGGCCCCTCTTCGGTCTGTCCAACCCTTTATTTATCTTTGTAATAGTATATATAGGTAGATTACGTCTGGGATTCAGAACGAATCATCTTCCCCAAAGTTCCAAAAATAGCCTTTGGTTACAAAAGAGTAACGTACAACAACCGAATTCCTATTTTCTAGGGGACGTTATAAACAAAACTGACATATTTGAGGTTTTTTCCTTGAAGTCCATTTTTCAATATTATTACAAAATTCTTTGACACACTCTAAATTTAGCCTGCAACCTATTTCATCATGGAAATTTCTTGTTTTAACGTATCAAGCCATGCAGGTTGGTTTTCCCCAATGCTTTTGACCACCTCAGCTTTTACCTCTGTCTTCTGACACTTTCTCTGTTTCCTCTTGACAGCTCGTGTATGGTGTTCACCTATGTGTCCGTTGATGATTAAATCCTTCATGATAGTATTTAATATGACCTCTTCATCTGCTCCTGGCTCTCCCGAAGGCTTTGTATAAAATTTTGTTGCTAAGATTCGAGCAACCAATTTCTCTCTCTTCTTCAATGATGAATTTGTCATATTAGTTGAAAATCCTAATTCACTAGAGGCCACTTGGTTTGTCGTATCCATTTTCCCCAGTTTTTCATAAAGCACAAACTTAGCTTCCTTAGCTGAATGATCCGACCTGTGATAACCTTGTTCTGAAATAGAACATTAATTTTCGAAAACAGATTAATGTAACCCATGTTTTGAATTATAATCGTCATCGAGTGCCAATCATGAACTACTGACAAGAGTACTTGCAGGTACATTGGTTTATCACGTTTGGCCAATCTATTTCAAATTATGATCCTTCGATTTGGTTATATGATGGTGCTCACCTGGCATTGCACAGACGAAAATTACTTGAACAAGTGGTGTGACATGATTTGACTGGTCTTCACTTTCCCCTCTCCACATGTGACCTTTAGATTTGACATATTTAATGATATTAGAACATGTGACATTGGGGCATGGTTGAGCAGTTTCGTGCTCACCCACTTTTCTCCCTGATATGCTTCTGGAGGTGCCATGTGTCTATGGGTTGAAACCGTGGTATTTTCCCGAGCTCGCTCTCTAGTGCTTAACCTCTGCGTTGTTTCCTCGCCTGATATGTCTCCTGACTGTCAATTTGGTATTCTCTATATCTATGTCCCGTCGGGTCCCATCACTCCTACGTATCCGCCAATTTTAACCATGTCCTCCAGATATGACCCCACCCACTAATCTAACACTCCTCTATATTGATTTAGCATTTCGCTAAATCTCAAGACTTGGATTCAAAAAATTATTATAGTGATAACATAGTCTCCAACTGGGGATGTTACCCTCCCTATGAGGTAGCAAAGAACTTGTATACTAGGTGTCGTATCCATTTGGCTTCTCCCAAAACATGTGTGTGTACCATGCTCCAACTTGTCACTAGTGTCTGCTGAAAACCAAGCTCTTCACACTACTATCCATTGGCTACTAAATACATCGCTAGAAATCTGACTGTATACACTACTAGAAATCCAAAATATTCTTGAAAAACAAGATTATTTGCACTTACCTACCCTAAAACCACTAAAATTAATACTCAATCAAGTGATGCTAAAGTACCAATGCAACCAATCAAGCGATTGGATTCCCGATTTTTCTCAACTCACATATTTTTTAAGTAGGAAGATAAATGTAAAAGATGGCAACTAAAAGAAAATTTGAATCCAAAACCTGATCTTATGAATGAAACAAACTCCTCCTTCACTGTAGACTATAATAGGATGGCCACAGGATCTTGAAAATCATGAAAAATCATTTCTTCTTGATGAGAAAAAACAAAAAGACAAGCCTCTTTCGTAAGTGTTTGTTGTTCTTGCTCTATTTCTTCAGTTCTCAGAACACTTTCAAATGAAATGCCAACAATAGGTTTGTCTAATATTCCATGCATATCAAAAAAAACATTCATACATCCTTGAACATATTTAAATATGACATCCATACTATGTGCTTCAGGGTTATCCTCTTGTTCATCAAATGGTTCTGATTTGGTTTTATTAATCTTATGGAAATTTTCTTGAGTATTGTCATTTTCTCTTTCAAATGAACGAATAGAAATAAGTTTTTTTTCGTAATCTTCTTGCAAATGTGAAAAGCGAACATCGTGCACTATTTCACAGTCCAGAGTTCCCATGGATGCATTTTCAAAACCATGATTTTTAATTGAATCAAACAAAACCACAACCTCTTCATTATCTTTCTGTATTTCTGATTGAAAAATGGCATATGTTGTTTTGCTTCTTTCTTGAAACTCTATGTAATATCTTTGTTCATTTCTTGAAGTTTCCATAGATGCAGTTTCAAAATCCTCATCCATGTCTAGGCCATTTATAAATTGGACCACCACATCATTCTCAGGGGAAGAAAGGAAACTTTGAAACACTTTGCCTTGCTAGAAATCTTGTTGCATACTTATATTAGTTTTAGAGGGAGGAAAATAACCTTTAACAACAATTTCTTGATCAGATTCATATTCTTTTTCAAGCTGATAGCTGAGCACAGGCTACAAATATGAACTTAAGTAACTTTCCATGTAATTATCCGCATGATCATAAAATGTATGAGAAGGTTGTTGGTCTTCTTCACAGATAACAATTTGCTTGTGTAAAACAGTTCCATTGTGAATGCAATCAGACTTTCCTTATTCCTTTGTTATCTCATGATTTGCTTTCAACAATTCAAAAGAAGAAAAACATAGAGGAAGATAGTTTTCATTTTCAATTCCATTACTTTCTGAATATTCTACATCATGTCTGGAGGATTTCTGATTTGAAACATTATAAACATTTTGTTTCAAAAATTTGAAAGAAGAAAAACATAATGGTAAGGTTCTTTCATCTGATTCAAAACCTTCTTCGTTTTCTTCACTATTGTCATATGCACAATTTTCAATTTCTTTGGATGGCTGAACACACTCATTTTCAGATTCATCTTTGACCAATGGTTGCAATTTTGAACTGACAAGACCTTCTACATAACAAGTAATAAGGTCATCAACCATATGAGAAGATTGTTGCAATATCTTGTCAAGTTGTTCTGGTGAATCAGTGAGATTTGGCCTCAACACACATTCATTTGCTTCAATGATAATCTTAGAATTTTCTTTCAATAATTTAAATGAAGAAAATCATAAAGGTAAGGAATTCCCTTCAACTGATTTAGTACTTTCTTCTTTGTAACTATGATATGTAGGTTGGTTTCTCTCATGGCACTACTGAAAAGGGACATTTTCTGATAGAGAACATATAGATAGTTTTTCTAGGAATTCAACATCACAGTCATCATCATATTCATCATATATAGGAAAAACAACATTTGCAATGTCATCTACCAAGAAAAAACTTGGAACATCGACCTGCTTTTCAATAGACTAATTTGCAAACTCATTTTTTTGACCGTCTACAAATGAATACATAAAACAATCAACCCTATGCTTATCATGGAATGGATCAACACCTCCTCGTTCAACAAGTGGAATATAATTTTTTGCAAAATCATTGGCATTAAAAACTTCGGGAGGGCATATGATATTATCAAATCTAGGCTCAAGATTCCAATGAATTGTTTTTTGTTCATATTCACTTTCATGTTCTTGAGCATCCAACCCCTCATTTAGAATCTATTCACATGCTTAGATATTGTGTTGAATCTCCTGAGAATCATTAAACATTTGTTGTAAGGACTTAGGTTTTCTTTCCATTAGAAGGAAAGACAAATCTGGATGAATGGTTGTTGTATAATGGAGTATGGCAGTAGCTTCAGTGGGTTGAATTTATTTGGGAAAATTGTAATAGATGCTGGAAAACCTTCTGCTGAATATAGAAATAACTTTTTCTCTACCTTTTTAAGGCATAGAAATTTGTAAGATGTACATCCAAATATTTCTTTCTACCCCAAAACTTTAAAAAGAATTTCTTCAATTCCTCCCATGAGCTAAATGTCTCTGTCTACAAATGTATAAACTAGTCTTTGGTGTCTGCTTTCAAGGATTGAGAGAAGACCCTCATACAAACATCCTCATGGTCAATCTCAAACAAATCTATAAAATTCTCAAACCCTTGGATGTGTTTTTCAGCTGATATGGCATCAGGTTCCCCATCAAACACATGTAGGTACTCATAGTACTTTGGAGGAAAATCATGTATGATGTGAGTTAACTTTAAGGGCCTGTATCTATGTTGAGTTTTGGAGGGTTTTGGATCAAGTACAAGAGGTGAAATATCAGCCTTGGTTTCATGAGGCTCATCAAATTGGTCATGGTTATCACATGGTTTAGGTGAGAGATTTTGATCAAAGTCAGTAATAAACTAAGGAGATATTTGTATAATCTTAAGAGAAGGATATGAAATTTTAGTATTATCATGATCATTATTTACATGCAGTAGGTGAAGAAAAAATTGTCTAGCTTGTTCAGAAAAGGACCAGAGGCAACTTATAACAAACAATAAAATGATTTGGAAAAAATCCAATTTCAAGTACGTGTTTTCTTCCATAATGCCTTTTCATACCTTTGTCAAAGAATCTTATCTTCCAATGGAGTCTCTACATTACATTTGAATATTGAGTGGGGTCACCAATAATGTTTTGGAAGTTGGATTCTGCATTGAGAGTGGAGTCTCCATTGAAAATTTTAAGTTCTATATTATTCTACTAGTGGAATCATCTTCAAACTGATTTTTGATGTGTGGAGTTGCCAGAGCAGGAATACAACCAATGCGTGCATAAGTTTTTGTTGCTCTCAGACCTTAGAACTCAACCATGTCGTTCTTTCCTAGGGAAAATTTTTCAATTTCGTCCCCAGCAATGATGCCATAATGTTAGCTCTCTGTAATTTTTTTCCGACTGAATAGACAAACGACAGAGGTAACTGTTTCAACCTACTTTAGAGTTGGGCACTAACCTGCTCAACTCAAAGAGGACTCTCTCGCATCACTAGGTATTCCTTTGATAATCAGTGGCTAGATTTGGTTTGCTTGGGGGTTTTATATAGTGGTTGGTGAAGGAAAGGGGGTGACATTTGAGGCTATGGAGTCGAAAATGAATAAAGGAGTGGAAGGCCATTASAACTATCTAGAGGAGAAAGGATAAATGAGGCAATGAGTCTGAGTTTTTTAAAATTGAAATCTGCAAGGTGAAAGAGGAAAAGGAAAACAAATATCTGCATTAGAGCATATTSAGATGAATTCTAAATTAGTCAAGAAGAGGATTATATAATTTAAATTGCTAAGTTGAGAGCATCATAAGATGAATTCTGGACTCTTAACTCTCCAATTTAAAAAATGGAAAATGTAAATGGGATTTCAAAGACACAAGAAATACACACTATGAGAGAAAACATAACTTGTATCACAACCATTAGAATCTTTTCATAAACAATTCAAAATGTTTTTGCATTGTATATTCACTTTAGCTCCATGGATTTACAAAGTCTTCCCGCTATGAGGGCATGCCCCTCTTCAGTCTGTCCAACCCTTTATTTATCTTTGTAATAGTATATATAGGTAGATTACATCTAGGAAATTATCTTCTCCAAAGTTCCAAAAATAGTTGTTGGTTACAAAAGAGTAACATACAACAACCAAACTCCTATTTGCTAGGAGACGTTATAAAAAAAACTGACATATTTGAGTATTTTGCCTTGAAGGCCATTTGTCAATATTATTACAAAATTCTCTAACACACACTAAATTTAGCCTGCAATCTATTTCATCTTGGAAATTTCTTCTTTTAACGTATCAAGCCATGCAGGTTGGTTTTCACCAGTGCTTTTGACCACCTTACCTTTTACCTATGTCTTCTGATGCTTGCTCCATTTCCACTTGATATCTCATGTATGGTGTTCGCATGTGTGTCCGTTGATGATTAAATCCTTCATGATGGGATTTAATATGACATCTTCATCTGCTCCTGTATCTCCCAAATGCTTTGTATAAAATTTTGTTGCTAAGATTCGAGCAACCAGTTTCTTTCTCTTCTACAATGATGAATTTGTCATATTAGTTGAAAATCCTGGTTCACTAGAGGCCACTTGGTCTGTCGTATCCATTTCCCCTGGTTTTGCAGAAAGCATGAACTTATCTTCCTTAGCTGAATGATCTGACCTGTGATAACCACATTCTGAAATAGAACGTTAATTGCCCAAAACAGAGTAATGTAATCCATGTTTTGAATGATAATCGACATTGAGTGCCAATCGTGAACTACTCATGACAAGAGTACTTGCAAGTACATTGGTTTATCACATTTGGCCAATCTATTTCAAATGATGAGCCTTCGAGTTGGTTATCTGACGACACTCATGTGGCATTGCACGAATGGAAATTACACGAACAAGTGGCGTGAGACGATTTTTCTGACCGTCACTTTCCCCTCTCCACATGTGACCTTTATATTTTACATATTTAATGATATTAGAACACGTGACATCGGGGCATGGTTGAGTGGTTTCATGCTCACCCGCTTTTCTCCCTGATATGCTTCTGGAGGTGCCATGTGTCTATGGGTTGAAACTGCGATATTTTCCCTAACCCGTTCTCTAGTGCTTAACCTCTGCATCGTTTCCTCACTCGATATGTCTCCTGACTGTCAATCTGGGCTGCTCAAGATCTATGGCCTGTCGGTTCTGATCACTCCTATGTCTCCGCCCATTTTAACCTTGTCCACCAGATATGACCCCACCAGCTAATCTAACACTCCTCTATACTGATTTAGCGTTCTGCCAAATCTCAAGACTTGGATTCCAAGAAATTATTATAGTGATAACAGGCTGAGACAGAGATCTCATCCCTGGCAAAGCCACCCGATTTTGTATGGCTGCAGGTGTGGTGTTGTCGAAAATCCCAACTGTTTGAAAACCTCTATTGAGATGAGGTTCTTTTGGATTTTGCTATCAACAATACAATGCAGCGGGGTCCCCTTCACCCACATTTGTGAATGAAAAAGGAACTCCCCCTCTTCAAGATCTATTGGTTCTTCTGGTTTAATTGCTACAGTCATGAAAATAGCAGTGGGGTCTATGTCGATGATCTATATTTTACCATTTTTTTCATAATTAGATTCTGAATCTGGGTTTAGCTCCTTGTCTTTGATCTTGGCCACCAATGACTGTTTTGAGCGACATTCCTTAGTGTTGTGCCAGGGGATTTTCTGGAAATCGCACCATTTTTCGGTGTCCTTCTTTGTCTTCCCATGACCCTTCTTTTTCGGTGGCTTGGATTGGTTTTCAGGAGACTGTTTGTTAGGGCCATCCTTACCATACTTTGGTTGTTGCATATTTGCAGACCCAAACTCCCATTTTTTCTGGTGCTTAAAATTCTTCTCGATTTTAACAACATATCGATAAGCAACACCCAGTGATGAGATGTCCATAAAATCCATTTTAATTTGGATGTATTTTTGTAGAGCCCCATAGTATTTCAAAACAAAATGTCATTCGGAGTCTTTGATACCCATCTTGGTGGGAAAGATATGGAAGGTATGTTGGACAACTGAGAGGGGGGGGTGAATCAATTGTTATAGTGCTTAAACAATTATGCTTATTTTAAACTCTTTGCAGAGAACTTAATGACAATCACAATAATGCAGGGAGGTAAGCAATAGAACATTTGACATCAGTCACACATATGAAATATACAGAGACAAATATTTCCTGAGGAAAGCCATAAAGGGTAAGAACCTCTTCTTCTTGGTATGATAAGTAATCTTTACATTCTGTACATTATCATACATATGAGCTCCAACTCATTGTGAGGCTACAATCTCTGTTTTGCAAGATGCAACTTGCTAAGAGCACCAACTCTCTATTTTCTCTAGCACCTACTAGAAGGAAGCACCAACTCCCTGGTTTCTCTAGAACCCACTAGAAGGAAGCACCAACTCCCTAGTTTCTCTAGCACCCACTAGAAGGAAGCACCAATTCCCTAGTTTCTCTAGCACCCACTAAAAGGAAGCACCAACTCCCTGGTTTCTCTAGCACCCACTAAAAGGAAGCAACAAATCCCTAAGTTTTCCAGCACCAACTGGATGGAAGCACCAACTTCCAGTCACACAGGCACCAACCTGTATAACAGAGAGCAACAGTTCTCCCTTGCACCACCCTGCCACCCTGGTTTCTCTAGTTGCAACCAGATGGAAGATACAACTCCCTGTGTTCAAGCACCCACTTGAACCTCTGAGGACAACAGTTCTCCCTAGCACCTCCCAACCACCCTTAAATATAAATTTTTCTATATATAAATTTATCACGGTGATATAATATTTATCAATGGCTTACCGGTCTCATCACTGTTCTGCTACACTGCTCTGCTCTATCTGCATCAATGTCTTCCTGCACCCCCTTACTTACGCTTTATGTTCTTCTACCTTTTATGCTCTGTGCGCCATGTCCCTTCTATGCCCTATTCCTCTTCTATGCATTTCAGCTACTACACTTTGCCTCCTTCTACACACCTAAATCACTCTCAACAACACCCAATCTCTTCTATGTTCTGCATTTTTATTCTCTCTGTGCATCTTTTGCATCCTCTATTCACAATGCTTCTACATGCTCTCCCCATGTCGAGTGTTATGCCTGATCATCATTACAACTCTTCAACTTCTCTGGCGGTTAAACCCATGCGTCCATCATCACTGGGTGTTATGCCGAGATTCCTTAGCCTCTCCAGCAGTCGAGACTCTTCGTCTTCTCTGTCACAGTCGAGCTCATTCCATCTGTTGCAGTTCCAGGATCCAATGATCTTACATCTGTCAATATCCTCTATGAACAGTCTTCATGCCACTGGAATATGCCTCGAGACTCTTCA
The DNA here is from genome assembly GCA_032191745.1 of Picea mariana. Classification (NCBI taxonomy): domain Eukaryota; kingdom Viridiplantae; phylum Streptophyta; class Pinopsida; order Pinales; family Pinaceae; genus Picea; species Picea mariana. Next base: position 83,205 of record JASDQU010752641.1, on the reverse strand, counting down.
TCTTCTCTGGTGATCACCCTGAAGTCTCTTCGAGTCCTCTGGCAAAAACCATCAATCGTTTCTACCAGTTACACTGTGAACCTCCAAGAAAACGCATCAGAAACTGAATCGCCAACCGTCCAAGAGTCATGATTCAGTTCTTCTAATGGAATCGTAACTGATCGATTAACTATGAAGAGTAACAGTAGCCCTTCGATCAGATTTCCAAGTATCCAACACCGTTGGATTACAAGCACAGGGTCTCGTGTTGATTTCTTCATTTTGCATTTCGACATTTCGACATTTCGGCATTCCTGTGAAGAAGTGTCTCCACACTCCAAGTCACAATCCCCAAAATGGAGCCAAATCAATGGTCCACAAGACTTCATAATCTAATCCCTTCTTTTCTTAATCGAACAGCTGACGGGATTTTGGAATTTTTCCCTTTGAGTCATCGTGACTCCAACATTATAAAATTCATGATCAAAAAATCTCCGAAGTGTTCAGACAGTTCACATAACCCACTAAGATGGACGGTTGATAGGATTTCAGAGTTTTTCCTTTCAGGTTTTCGAGACTCACAATAGTCCCTTTCGGCATTTTGGAGTTCAAGACTTCAGGATGGTGGAGTTTCTTCTTGCTATGTAAAACCCCAAAATAGAAAGTTTCAATGTGATGTAAACCTATTGACGTCACACATGGATTGACACGTGCCGAATAGCTACCACGTGTCACTCTGATTCGTGACTTACATGTGCCTAAAATGTTGAATCAACTTGACACTTGTCATTTCCTGATTGTGCCACGTGTCCTTAACTAACGTGGTTTGTTGATGTGTCTATTTTAGGATTTCGGGGTTCGCTACTTCAAAGGTTAAAGTTCCTTTGATCTTTGATTTCTCGATCTGCGAAACTCCGAAATGGAGTCTTTGTTGATGTGCCTATTTCAGGATTTCGACGTTTCACATTTTGAAACTTTGGGACTCCTGTGATGAAGAGTCTTGACTCTGGACTCCTCCAACTCCCGATATCTGAAACTCCGAAATGGAGTCAGATCAATGGTCCACAATCTTGATGATTTGATGGTCCAGATATTTTTGTGATTTGGCATATCGCGAGTTCCTGCCGTGAGTTGCTTCCTTTACTCCTCCAACTCCCGGTATCTAAAACTCTGAAACGTCGTGGTTTCTCATTTTGCGATTTCATCATTTTTGTCATGAGTTTCCTTGACACCTCCAACTCCCAGTATCTGAAACTCTGAAATGGAGATTAAGTCGTGGTTTCTCATTTTTCGATTTTCTGTCATGATTTGCTTCCTTGACTCCTTGAGTTTACGCTTCTGAATGGGATCCAATGATCACTTGTTGAACTTTCCATTTCCATGCCATTATCCCTGCGCTGTTGGTCTTGATCTTTGCCATCAATGAAAAACACGCATACTCTGCCCTATCTCTTCTGATCTTATTGAGCTTGCTCTGTTGTGTCTTCCCAAAATACTTCTGGTGCCCACCTGGCACATTCTTCTTATACTTAAGCCATCGTTGTTCTTGTACTTTCCATCAATGACAAGAATACTCTTCCTGTAAAACATGCCAACAATCTCCCCCTTTGGCATTGATGGCAGCAAAGGCACCCAGACTCTTTTCTCCCCCTTTGACATCAATGTCAAAGAAAACATGCTCCCCCTGAGCTGTTACAAAATTTTTAGGAGGTATCAGATATTAAACCAACACAAACTCCCCCTGACAGGATGGACTCTCTTATTTGAGGCCTGCAAAATATTTGTATCTAAACCAAAGTCTTCTCTTTCTAATTCTTGGACCTGTTCATCTTCAGCTTCCGCTGTATCCTCTGTAGAATACTCAAAATTGCTCACCTCTTTTACTGGGACTCCTTCATCAACCTTTTCTTGTCATAACTGGATGACTCCCCCTGTCACTGTTCTCTCTCTGCTTCTGAATGCTTTCCCCCTTTGTTCCTAAAAGGTTATCTTTCCCTGACAAGGTCTTTCCTCTTGTTATCTCTAAAGGATGTCATGTATATCATTTTGTAAAACAAAATGTTGTTGTTGAGGATGTTGTTGTCCTACTGAAACACTAGGTAATTGTAGCTCATACTTTTCAAACAACCCTTGGATCTGCCCATTGATTCTCATCAATTTCTATTACTGCAAATTCATTTTTCTTCCATGATTCTTACAACCCAAGGCTTTTATGACCATATACATCACAAGAGAAAAACACTACAAACATTCTCACATCTGCTTTTCCTTTTTACAAATGGAGGACCTATATCAAGTTTCTTAGGAGCACTGATTTCTACCTTGTTGATTCCAATACCGGATTTGTCATTTGGTGATCTCTGACTATCCAAGATTTTATCCAGGGTCATGGAACTATTCAAGAACTTGATTTGGGTGATTGAATTCTCAACCTTCAAAACTTCTACTTCCATCTTATGACATGATTCTTMTCCTACTTCTTCCATGGGATAAATGCTAATTGAACATTCTTTTATTGCATCAGAATCTTCTTCTTTACTTGCAGGGAAGGATTCAACATCAACATTGTTGTTTGTCCTTATGATTTTAGCCACCACTTGTCCTGAGTTTACAGACTTTATCTTACAGTCTTTGGAAAGGATCACCTCTTTACATCCTCTGTCACACATTTGACTTACATTGAGAAAATTATGTTTCATCCCATCTATAGGAAGATCATCCTGAGAATCTCCTTTTCCATTACTTAAACTCACCATCCCTTTATCCTTGTTTTTACTTGGTTCATCATTTTCAAGGATCACATTTCCTATTTTGATTTTTCTTATAAGAAGAAGCCTATCCTTTTCTCCAGTCACGTGCTTGGAACATCTACTATATATATTTTAAGGGTTCTTTTGTCTTTGAGCCGACAACAATAATCCACACTTATCACTTTCCTTCTTCTTCCAAACCTTGGCATTTTCAGCAGAGGAATTCAAATCTGTTTAATAGTTCTTTAAGCGACAATCAACAACTTTATGTCCATAGTTATGACAAATGTAGCATTTTGGTTCGTTGATTAAAGAGTCAAAACGATTGTTATGCTTAACCTGTGTCCTTTTCCCAACAATCAAGTGATTTGCAATCTGTGGAGGTTTTTTACTTGGGTGTCTCATTCATTGTTGTGGCAGATATCTATACCTTGAATGTCTTTCTTGCTCATATCTAAATTTTAAAGAACAGTTTACAACTTTGTGACCAAAGTTAGAACAGAAAAAAGTATATCCATAGAAAAATCCTTGGTACCTGGAAAATGGTTGTCTTCTTTGAGCAGGTCGATTTCTTCCATGCTGATGATTTCCTTGAGAAGGGAGTGCATTATTTCTTTGTTCTATAGATTCAGTCCTGGAACCTTTTTCTTTACTCCTCCTGGGCGGTTGATTGTCTTCCTTTGTTTCTACAAGTTTGTTGTTGTCATTTGTTGTAGATTTGACAAACTTGGTGGGTTCTTTGTTTCTTGGTTGACCACTACTTGATCCCTCTTCATAACCCAAACAAGTTTTCATCTTTGGATTCCTTTGCTGATTCAGAATGGTGGCTAATCCTTCTGAGGCTTTGATACTTGACAGATTCTGATGATACAAGACTTGAAACTTCTCTAACTCTTTTCTTGTTTTCACTACTTCTTCTTCCAAAGCTTCAGATATTGCCTTCTTTTCTGATGATTTTTGTTTTAGAATGTCCTCTATTTTCTTTGCCTCTTCTAATTCAACTTTTAGCAGGGCAAAGTCTTCATCAAGTTTTTTAGTGCCTTTCTTGAACTGTATCAGCAATTGTTTTTGCTTTCTCTTCTTAATTCTGAGTCTGTAAATCTCTTCCAAAGTGCTGATCAACTCTCTTTCCAAGTCAACCACAGCTTCTTCATCATTATCATCACTTCCTGTGATTTTATTATCATAATCCTCTTTGGCCATAAGCATGAAGTCATTTACTTTATCTTCACAGGAAGAGTCACTATCGGTGTCTTTTGAGGAGTCATCATTGTTTACACATAAACTTTTCTTTCTATCAAATCTTTTGGATTTGTACTTCTCTTTACCTTCAGAGTTCTGGTCCTTCTTCTTATGTGGACACTTATTTGCAAAGTGACCTATCTTACCACAGTTAAAACATTTGAGGGGAAGCTTGCCTTTATATTTTCCTGATCCTTTCTTTAACCTTCTCACAAATTTTGTCTTAATATCATCTAAATCTGAATCAGTATCCTTGTCTGCTTTAAAAGATGCTTCTCTAGTAATGGATTTATCTTTGTTGATTCTCATTTTATATGTAGTAAAGTTCCTAGGATTTGATCAATGGACAGAGTTTTAAGATCATTTAGTTCTTCTATTGCAGAGACTTTTGGATTAAATTTATCAAGCAAATATCTTAAAATCTTCTGAACTAAAATTGATTCTTCAATCTTCTCACCAAGACCCTTAATGGAATTCACAAGTTCTTCAACTCTTAAAAAATACTTGCTAACTGTTTCATCTTCATTGATCTTTAGTTGTTCAAACTTCAACCTAAATGTTTGAAGTTTGGCATCTTTTACTTTCTCATTTCCTTCATAGCTGCTACTAAGTTTCTCCCACATTTCTTTGGCAGTTTGAAGATGCATCACCTTTACAAACCCGACTTCTGCAAGTCCATTCAAGATAGCATTCATTCCCTTAGCATTAAAGCTAAATTCTAACTTATCATCCTTGGAAGCTAGCACAACAGGCTTTATGTATCTAGTCTCTACTACATCCCAAACATCAGCACCTAATGCCATTAGGTATGTTCTCATTCTAACCTTTCAGAAGGTAAAATTTGTTCCATCAAATAGAGGATGCTTAGTGGATGAAGTCCCTTCATGACTTGTCATGTTTAAGCTTACAGATCTACCTTTAGATAAAAGGAAACTGCTCTGATACCAATTGTTGGACAACTAAGAGGGGGGGGTGAATCAATTGTTACCGTGCTTAAACAATTATGATTATTTTAAAATCTTTTCAGATCACTTAATGACAATCACAATAATGTAGGGAGGTAAGCAATAGAACATTCAACATCAATCACACATATCAAATATACAGAGACAGATATTTCCTGAGGAAACCCATAAAGGGTAAAAACCTCTTCTTCTTGGTATGATAAGTAATCTTTACATTCTGTACATTATCATACATATGAGCTCCAACTCATTGTAAGGCTACAACCTCTATTTTGCAAGTTGCAACTTGATGAGAGCACCAACTCTCTGTTTTCTCTAGCACCTACTAGAAGGAAGCACCAACTCCCTTGTTTCTCTAGCACCCACTAGAAGGAAGCACCAACTCCCTGGTTTCTAGAGCACCCACTAGAAGGAAGCACCAAATCCATGGTTTCTCTAGCACCCACTAGAAGGAAGAAACAACTCCCTAAGAGTTCCAACACCAACTGGATGGAAGCACCAACTACTAGTCACACAGGCACCAACCTGTATAACAGAGAACAATAGTTCTCCCTTGCACCACCCTTCCACCCTGGTTTCTCTGGCTGCAACCAGATGGAAGCTACAACTCCCTGTGTTCAAGCACTCACTTGAACCTATGAGGAAAACATTCCTCCCTAGCACCTCCCAACCACCCTTAAATATAAAGTTTTCTATATATAAATTTATCACAGTGATACAATATTTATTAATGGCTTACCGGTCTCATCACTGTTCTGCTACACTTCTCTACTCTACCTGCATCAGTGTCTTCCTGCACCCCCTTCCTTATGCTTTATGTTCTTCTGCCTTTTATTCTCTGTGCACCATGTCCCTTCTATGCACCATTCCTCTTCTGTGCATTTCATCTATTGCACTCTGCCTCCTTCTACACACCTGAATCACTCCCAACAGCACCTAATCACTTCTATGTTCTGCATTTTTATTCTCTTTGTGCATCTTCTGCATCCTCTATTCACAATGCTTCTGCATGCTCTCCCCATGTCAAGTGCTCTGCCTGATCATGATTACAACTCTTCATCTTCTCTGGTGATTAAACCCATGCGTCCATCATCACTGGTTGTTATGTCGAGATTCCTTAGCCTCTCCAGCAGTCGAGACTCTTTGTCTTCTCTGTCACATTCGAGCTCATTCCCTCTATTGTAGTTCCAGGCTCCAACAGTATTACATCTATCAATAGCCTCTATGAACAGTCTTGATGCCACTGGAATATGCCTCGAGACTCTTTATCTTCTCTGGCAATCACCCTGAAGTTTCTTCGAGTCCTCTGGCAGAAACCATCAGTCGTTTCTAGCAGTTACACTGTGAACCTCCAAGAAAATGCATCAGCAACTGAATCACCAACCATCCAAGTGTCATGATTCAGTTCTTCTAACTGAATCATAACTGATCGATTAACTGTGAAGAGCAACAGTAGCCCTTCGATCAGATTTCCAAGTATCCAACACCGTTGGATTACAAGCACAGGGTCTCGTGTTGATTTCACCATTTCACATTTCGACATTCCTATGAAGAAGTGTCTCGACACTCCAAGTCACAATCCCCGAAATGGAGCCAGATCAACGGTCCACAAGACTTCATAATCTAATCCCTCCTTTTCTTAATCGAACGACTAATGGGATTTCAGCATTTTTCCCTTCGAGTCATCATGACTCCAACATTATAAAATTCATGATCACTAAATCTCTGAAGAGTTTGGACGGTTCACATAACCCACTAAGATGGACGGTATATAGGATTTCAGAGTTTTGCCTTTCAGGTTTTCGAGACTCACAATAGTCCCTTTCAGCATTTCAAAGTTTGAGACTTCATGATGGTGGAGTTTCTGCTTGCTATGTAAAACCCTGAAATAGAAAGTTCTGATGTGATGTAAACCTGCTGACGTCACATGTGGATTGACACGTGCCGAATAGCTACCACGTGTCACTCTGATTCGTGACTTACATGTGCCTGAAATGTTGAATCAGCTTGACACTTGTCATTGCCTGATTGTGCCATGTGTCCTTAGCTAGCATGGTTTGCTGACGTGGTTTGTTGATGTGCCTATTTCAAGATTTTGGGGTTCGCTACTTCAAAGGTTAAAGTTCCTTTGATCTTTGATTTCTCGGTCTGCGAAACTCCTAAATGGAGTCTTTGTTGATGTGCCTGTTTCAGGATTTCGGCGTTTCACATTTCGCAACTTTAGGACTCCTGTGATGAAGAGTCTCGACTCTTGACTCCTCCAACTCTTGGTATCTGAAACTCCAAAATGGAGTCAGATCAATGGTCCACAATATTGATGATTCAACGGTCCAGATCTTTTCATGATTTTGCATATCGCGAGTTCCTGCCGTGAGTTGCTTCCTTGACTCCTCCAATTCCTGATATCTGAAACTCCGAAAGTCGTGGTTTCGCATTTTGTGATTTTTTGTCGTGAGTTTCTTCCTTGACTCCTGGAGTTTACACTGCTGAATGGGATCCAATGATCACTTGTTTAAATTTCCATTGCCATGCCATTATCCTTGTGTTGTTGGTCGTGATATTTTCCATCAATGACAAACACGCACTCTGCACTATCTCTTATGATCTTATCGAGCTTGCCCTGGCACATTCTTCCTGTACTTAAGCCATCGTCGTTGTTGTACTTGCCATCAATGACAAGAATACGCTGCCTATAAAACATGCCAACAAGGTATTGGTGAACTTTGGAACTGCTTGGCCCCTCTCTTTCCGCATTGTGGTCCATCTCATGTAGTGGTCCTCATAGTTTCCAACAAAATAATATTGTTCCTTTACTGCATCCAAAAAAAAATCCCAAGTGGCATGGGCCCCATATATTCCATAATCCTTTGTGGAAATTTTCTCCCAGTAAGTTTCCCACCAATGTTTGACATGGGGGAGAGCTTTAAGATACAAGTTTCTGGTGGAAGTGGACATTCCCATGCATAATGTCCTGGTTGCTGACAATTGTGACATGTGACTAGTCCTCTACCATGTCTGAAACCTCCTTTGGCTCGTCCTCCTCCTCGTTAGCCTTCTCAGTCACCTCTCAGTGCGTTATACTGTGGTGCCTGATTATACTCCGTGGTATTGTACTAGGGTTATGTCGGGTTGTACTGCGGCTACACATTTTTGTATGGTTGATGTGTAGTATTGTACTACTACTGTGCAGTATTGTAATGTTGTTGTGCAATATTGTATGGAGCTAAGGCTTGATTGAACTGTGGTGCTGCTTGCCTAGTCATCATTTTGTCCTGTACCCTGTATGCATCTGATGTTCTTTCCCACATTAGCTCCATATTTTTTCAATCTTTGTCATCATTGCCTACTAACTTACAAAATGTGCAATATGAATTCTTCGTAACTATCTGGTATTTCTGCATCATCGTGCAGTGATAAGGGTCGTGACCCATTTTCTTGCATATTTCTCACCATAATCCTCTCTGTGGTAGCAGATTTGGCATACCTGTTTCCATATACTGCATGAATGTTGGGAATTTGTTCTTGTGGTGTCCTTCCATCATGCATCTGGTGCACCAAACAACTTCTTGTTTGTCCTTGTTCTTATTCTGGTTCAGCTGAAATGTTAGATTCTTCAAATCCTCCTTCAATTCCTCAATAGTTGGGTATGTCTGTTGGTACTGGTTCTATTCCAGTTGCAAGGCTACCTGTAGAGCCTCAGCCAACATATGAAATTTCTATTGTCGTAAGGGATATTTTAAGTGTGGGAGTAGTGAGTTGACAAACAAGTGTCGATGTTGCATCTCGGTCATAAGGTATTTTAGTTTTCCATTTAGTCGCTTGAATCTCTAGTTGATCTCCCATACAGACTCTCCTAGTTTCTGTCTTATTTCAATCATCTTGTTCATGTACTGATCCTTTGAGCTCAGCTTCTAGAACTCATTAATAAGTAGCTTATTAATGTCTTCCAGTGTCCTCATCATCCCAAGGGAACTGTTTGTGTCTATACTTATGTATCGGTCTAGTGCACGGTCTCTTAGCATAATCGCTAGCTGCGCAAGTTTGGTATCTTCATTAGTGATCTGTTTATCCTCCCAGATCTTTGCACAAATGAACAAATGCTTCTCTGGGTTCTGCTACTTCTCCTTGAAATTATGGTAATATAATAGTGGGATCGTGTCCTGCCATTCTGAATATTGAACTACTTCTTCCTCTGCGTGATGTAAGTACTTGACTAGTGTTGCCTGAACTAGCTCCTCCAGTTGTTTCTCCTAGTGTAGATGTACTTCTTTTTGTCGGAATTCCTTTGAACTTTGGTTGTATAAACCATGGTGTTCTCTTTGGTGTATTAGTCGCACATGGGTTCATGGGTTCCACACTGACATTAATATGGATAGGATGGCTGCCTTCTCCTCCCATTCTTGTTCCTCTTGTCTTCCTCTCATACATTACATGCAGGATTTCCTCAATCTGCTCCATAGCTCAGAGATCCTTTACCTCTTCCTCATCGCTCGTCAAGCCTTCCCTCGTGGCTATGGCTCTCTTATTGGTATTCACCTTATATTGGCAGGGTACTCTGCTATGCATCATTCCTAATGATGCAAATATCCACTTGAGTTAGTCATCATCCATCATGATCAGGTCCAAGGGTTCCTCCTCCTTCTTTCCTTTATCCTCACCTCCTTCCATTTATCCTCTTTGTGTCAGTGTTTCCCCCCTTCCCCCATGCATGCAGGGAAGTTTAGCTGTCTGATTCCATTGTCATTACACCTTTTTTATATAGCAATATCTTAATAGAATCATACATGGATTGAATGTACCTTCCTTGAGGTCCACGTAAAAATTCTTTCTCTGCTACGATGTATGACTTTGTTGTGTCAACTACAAATTCGGTGATGAAACCTGCCACAATACTGTCAAGCCAAAAGTCTAATGTGCGGGTGAATTTGTTGTTCACCTTCTTTAACATCTCAATATGTACCTAGGTCCAATTTAGCTGTCGGATATGGTTCATTGCATTTTTATCCTTGAACCTTAGTATCCACTCCTGTAGTAGATGTGGAAAATCACAGAAAAAGGCTTCGTCTAAATCAGTAAACATGTATTTATCCAGATATTTGTGAGGTGTGATTCTAGAGTTTTTGTTGTCTTTATGGGCAAAATCTAGCTCTTTGGTCCTCAACCAACCTTCAATTTCTGGTTTCGAGGGGTTCCAAGGTCTCAACATTCCCTTCTAATGGCTCATTGGTATTCTTGTTTCACTCGTTCTTTTCTCATTCAATCTATCTCATCTACTCAGTCCTCTCTTGTTCCTTCTAAAACGACAATGGAACCATTTGTTTATTTAACTACTTCCTTTTACTATCCGAGTTATTGACCCAGGTTTCATGTATTTTGGGTTTCCAACAAAGCCTCTAAAACTATCGGTCTTCCTAGTAAACCAGAAGGAAACACAATACACAGAGGACACTGCATAGTCTCACCCGAGATAGATTTAAATGGGTGGTTGTAAGACTCAAGTGTTTATAGCCTAGGATTGAGTATGAGATAGGGGATTGTTAATATGAGCCATATACTATGAATCGGGGTTGCAATCTACTAGTACTCATGAGTGTGCATCTACCCTTCATAGTTTAGTTCCCGAACAACAAAATCGTATTCCATAACAATGCGTTAACTCATTCATTAGGCATAACAATTAACTGTTGAAAGAAAATAAATATATACATGCATTCATCGCATTACACAGATATTACCGTGGTTCAACCCCTCTTGGGCTACGTCCACAAAGATTTGGCTCTTGGCTCTTTTATTATGGTAGTTCTGCATCTCCAGTGTCACGGGATTACAATTCCCTCTGATGGGTAAGATCTGTATGAGGTGAACTAGATCACACCAGGCTCCACAACCTGTGATCTAATCCTCAGATCTTCCTCCTCTCCTCTATTCTAGCTCAACAGCTTACAAAATTGGTCCATAACCATATTACATAATGCATCAACTCGTACATAGCTATGATAGAACATTACAAAAGTTGAACTAATACAAAAGTGAATCAACCTCTTTATGATACCTGTGTATCTCTATTTATATATATCTAACTCTTCATCCATTTACAATGTATTGCCAAAAACCTAACCCTGTCGATGTTAGGTATTCCTCCCATGCAAGCATGTTTTTCTTCCTCCAGCTATCATTTTCCTTGTGCACGCTTTCTTGCATGCGCACGTGTTGTGTTACCTTCCAGCTGTTACTTTTGTTTATGCACGCTTTCTTTCGCATGATCATCCTTCTTTCTCTTCGGCCTACTGCCAACACTTCATCAGCTCAATCATCATACTTTCCAAGGTGTTCATTATTATTCTTTATGTAGCACTTACTCCCAAAGACTTTGAAGTGTTTGATTGAAGTAGGTCTTCCATAACACAGTTCATAAGGTGTCTTGTCACTATGTGGTATGAGGTGGGCTTTGTTAAGAATATGGATTGTTGTGTTTATTTCTTTTACCTAGTAAGTTTGACCAATATTCTTCTCATTCATCATTGACCTAGCCATTTGTTGCACTATTCTGTTTTTCCTCTCAACTACTCCATTTTGTTGTGGAGTTCCTAGGATTGTGTATTCTATCTTGATCCCATGTTTATCACAGAATTCCTTGAAATCACTTGACATAAATTCTCCTCCTCTGTCTGATCTTACTGCCTTTAACCTCTTTCCTGTTTGATTCTCAGTTAAAGCCTTAAATATTTTAAATTTCTCAAATGCTTCATCTTTTTCTTTGATAAAAGCAACCCAAGTAAGTCTAGAGTAATTATCAATGATCAGCATAAAGTAGTTTTCTTTCCCTATGCCTTCCTGTCTTGATGGTCCACATAAATCCATATGAACTAATTGGAGTGGTTTCTCTGTTGAAGTAGGTTCTTGGATTTAAACTGTGTCCTGGTTAGCTTTCCTACTTGGCAGGGTTTACACACAGAGACTTGTGGCTTTGATATTTTTGGAATATGTTTTACTGCCTCAAGATTTTTGAGCTTGATTAAGTGGTCAAAGTTTAGATGTCCAAGTCTCCTATGCCATAACCATATTTCATCATGTTTTCTTAGATGACATTATTCTTTATCTTCTTTCAGCACATACACATTATTTTTTGTCCTTATGCCTTTAGCGACCACTTGTCCTGAGTTTTATCTTACAATCCTTGGAAGTGAACACCACTTCACATCCTCTGTCACACATTTGACTTACACTGAGAAAATCATGTTTCATCCCATCTACAAGCAAAACATCCTAGGATTTTCCTTTACCAATACTCAAACTCACCATCCCTTTACCCTTGATTTTACCCGGTTCATCATTTCCAAAGGTTACATTTCCTGTTTTTCTTTTACTTGTAGATAGGAACTTATCCTTGTCTCCAGACATGTGCTTGGAACATCCATTGTCTATACACCAGGGGTCTTTTTGTTTTTGAGTTGAAAGTGCTAGACCACATTTTTCACTATATTTCTTTTTCCATGTGCTGGCATTTCTAGCTAAAGGATTTATCCTTGGATTTGCCTTGTACTTCTTCAGATGGCAGTTTGCGGCTTTGTGGCCGAAGTTATGACAGTTATGACATTCGAGTTCATTTTTCAATAGGTAAAAGTGATTGGTGATATATTTTCTATTCATTGGTTGCTTAGTTCTATGTTGTAAAGATTTTTTATTTCTTGACCTCTTGAGTTGCATGTCTCTAAACTTAATTTGACAATTTGCAATCTTATGACCCAAATTAGAACAGTAAAAAAAGTAACCATGGAAGAAATTTTGGTACCTAAAGGATGGCCTTCTTCTTGGCATTTGTTGCTCCATCTTCTAATCTCTTTGTTTTTTATCAGGGATCATCTTTTCTTTATTAGGTTTTGGTGATAGAGTACTCTCACGGTCTGATTGTCTGCTGACTTGGAACTTGATCATCTTTATTGCCTCTTTGCTTTCTCATTGTTTGTTGCTTGAAACATTTACATAACCTAAACCAGTCTTCAACAAAGGAGATCTTTGTTTTCTCAGAATGTCATTTAGTTTTGCGGTGGCTTTAATGCTTGGAATATTTTGGAGATACAATGTTTTAAACTTCTCCATCTCTTTTATGGTTTTTACTACCTCTTCTTCCAAGGCTTCACATCTTGCCTTCTTTTCTAATAATTGTTGTTTCAGAATGTCCTCTATTTTATTTGTCTCGTCTAATTCCACTTTTAGCAGGGCAAATTCTTCATCGGGTTCTTTATTGTCTTTCTCGAACTGTATCAACAATTGTTTTTTCTTTTTCTTCTTAGATTTGAGTCTAGCAATTTCTTCTAGAGCACTGATCATCTCTCCTTCCAATTCAACCACATATTCTTCATCGTCAACATCACTTCCTATGCTTTTATTATCATAATATTCTTTTTCCATAATCATAAAGTAATTAATCTTATCTTCACAGGAAGAGGCATTATATGTGTCTTCTGAAGAGTCATCATTGCTTACACATAAACTTTTCTTTTTGCCAAAACTCTTTGGTTTGTACTTCTTTTCACCTTCAGAATTCTAATCATGTTTCTTGTGTGGACACTTAGGTCCAAAGTGACCTATATTCCCACAGTTAAAACATTTTAAGGGCAATTTTCCTTGGTACTTGCATGATCCTTTCTTTAGTATTCTCACAAATTTTTCTTCAATTTCATCAATCTCAGAATCCTCATTCTTATTGTCTTTAAATGATGCTTCTCTAGAGGTGTGTTTATCTTTAACTATCCTCATTTCATATGCAATCAACGTTCCTAGAAGTTTATCAAAAGAGAAAGATTTTAGATCATCAATTTCTTCTATAGCAGAAACCTTTGGGTTGAACCTGTCTGGCAGAGATCTCAAAATTTTCTGAACTAAAGAGGCTTCCTCAATTTTTTCACCAAGTGTTTTCATTGCATTTAATAGTTCTTCAACTCTCAAAAAGTAATTCCCAACAGTTTCATCCTCTTTCATATTTAGTTGTTCAAATTGTACTCTATAGGTTTGAAGCTTGGCATCCTTTACCTTCTCATTACCTTCATAATTGCTAATGAGTTTGTCCCACATTTCTTTGGAAGTTTCTAAGTGCATAAATTTTACAAATTCTTCTTCTGCAAACCCACTCAGAATAGAATTCATAGCCTTAGCATTGAATTTGAATTCTAGCTTGTCATCCTGTTGGCAGCCAACCCAATTTTTTTGATTGCTCTCAAAAAGTTGCCTACACCCCTTGTCGTATTACGACAAATCATTGTCGCATTATGCTAATGGACATTCGCCTCATTTTTTGCAACCATTACAATTCAATTTCGACTCAATTTTCACAACTGCAAGTGTGAAAACACCTCTTTCGTTGATTAGACTGTCATCGTCTTTGGTTGATTTGCTGAAAGACACTTGATCACTGGTTTATCATATGACTGCTAAAGGTTTTATTAAACTTATGTTCTTGATCATTATCTTACCTTGATTGTGCATTTGGATATATTTCATTGTTAAACCTTTGGGCATAAAAGTTATTGGTTTTGTTACGATCTTATGAAAATTATAATGGATTTGGTCATATTGTTTTTATCCTCGCTTTGGACTTTCACTCGATTCTTATATGAACAAATTTTAATTACATGGTTCAAAGACTTTGGGGGTAAAAACATATATGATATGCACCGAATACATTGGCAAGTTCATAAAGGTATGGTGGCAATAGTTTCAAGGCGCATGAGTTAATCATATTCGACTTCACGAATTGATATTTGGCATGCTATTTGCAAAGTTTGCTCATACGTTGGTTGTTATATGATCCTGAGCTATGTATTAGAAGTAAACCTTGTGATTAAGCGATTGATTGAATGATAGAATGGGCATGTTAAATCGATACTTAATGCCGGTACTGTGTTGGTTTTAAACTTAACACTTGGCACGTTATTATCGTATGATGTGTTGGTTTTAACTCGGGTGAATGGCACGTAGAAGTGGTGAATCACCATTTCGTTGGTCGATGCAATTGTTTAAATGATTATGGTTTAACAGTTCTGTACAGGTCATTAATGCAATGCGTGGTGATGGTAATCCCACCACCTTCGCACGCATGGAGTAGTAATCGGTCTCGTCGAGCATTCAAACAATGGAAACCAAACCCTATTCACCCTGTGCATTGTTCATTCGGTGTGAACCCTGCTATGAACAGAGGTTATGGCTTTTGTTGTGAGAGTCGAACCTAATGGATGCCAAGCGCTGTTGACATTCGATGGTGCATACGGCAACCTGGAAGAATTCGGGTGGATTTCGTTTATAAGGAAGTTCGATGGTTTTAGTATCCCTGTTGCTCGACAATTCACACTGTCATTTGATGGCTGTTGAGCCAAGGTTGGAGATGTCCAGCTCGAAGTCACCGAACAATCTCTTAGCCTGGAAACTAGCCTCCCTGTTAAAGGACAAAAATGGTCTAAAATCTATAAGGTGAATGATGTCCCGTGGACACTGTTGTTTCGGTCTCGGACAGTGAGGTCTTGCAACAGAGGTTTACCTGCGAAGATGTTGAAACCCCGCTGGTATGATCTCTTGATGATTCTCAAGTAATTCGTCACCTGCGAAGGCAGGTATGGATTTGTTTTCTTGTTTCATCTACGTTTATTAATGGTGTTTATGGGTTTTGAGCTGAGCATGCCACATTATTTGCACCGAAGTTTATTTAAAATGGCTAAGAAATTCAAGCGGAATCAGGCTGATACTAGCCTATTCCATGTTGGGTTGATTAAAATGCTGGTTGTTTATGAACT
>JASDQU010752641.1:30507-57167 GCA_032191745.1 Picea mariana | reverse complement strand
AAACGGCTTGGGTTATTTAGACAACCCCGGACTGGTTCCACTCTCCCAGTTGACGGACGGTCAATTTCGCCCGTCAACACATCCTTATTAGCTAGTACAATCAGCTTTACATAACTAGTCTCTACCACATCCCAGACATCTGCACCTAAATCCATTATGTAGGTTCTCATCCTAACATTCCAGAAGGAAAATTTTATTCCATTGAACATGGGGGCCTTATTGGTTGAAGTTCCTTCATGGATAGTCATGTTTAATCTCTAGGATCTACCCTTAGATAAAAGGAACAGGCTCTGATACAAATTGTTGGACAAATAAGAGGGGGGGTGAATCAGTTTTTATTGTTGTTAAACAATTATTCCCATTTTAAACTCTTTACATAACACTTAATGATGATCACAATAATGTAGGGAAGTAAGAAATAGAATATTCAACATCAATCACACACATGAAATATATAGTGATAGATATTTCCTGAGGAAATCCATAAAGGGAAAAACCTCTTCTTCTTGATATGATAAGTAATCTTTATTTTCTATACGTTATCATTCTTATGAGCTCCAATGCCTCTTGAGGCTACAACCTCTGTTTTACAAGTAGCAACTTGCTGAGACCACCAACTCTCTAGCTTCTCTAGAACCCACTAGAAGGAAGCACCAACTCCCTGAGTGTTCCAACACCAACTGGATGGAAGCACCAACTTCCAGTCACACTTGCACCATCCCATATGACAGAGAACAATAGTTCTCCCTTGCACCACCCTACCAACCTGGTTTTTTTGGCTACAACTAGATGGAAGCTGAAACTCCTTGTGTTCAAGCACCCACTTGAAACTCTGAGGACAACTGTCCTTCCTAGCACCTCCCTACCACCCTGAATATAAAAACTTTGTTCCTGAAACTTATTACAGTGATACAGTGTTTTTCAAAAGTCTTACCAGTCTCATCATTGTTCTGTTGCACTACTCTTCTCTGCCTACACTAGTGTCTTCCTGCTCGCATCTCCTTGAGATTTTTGTTCTTTTTCTCTATCTCTAAATGTGCACCTCATCTTTCTCTTCCTCTATTGGATAAGAATTTATTCTCTATCTCTTTCTTCTCTGCTTTATGCTCTGTGTATAATTTTCATTCAATGCGCTATGCCTCTTCTGTGTGTTTCATCTATTTCACACAACATGCTTCTACCCGCATGAATAAATATCAACAGAAGAAAGCATCTCTTTTTTGTTCTGCGCATATTTATCATGCCAAGTCCTCTACCAAGGCATACACTCAACTCTTTTTCCTCTCTGGTGATCATCCTGTGTCTGTTCTTCATCAGTGGTCGTTATCCTAAGATTCTTCAGCTTCTTTGGCAGTTCAATTCTTCGACGTATTTCCATTTGTCAATTGTCTAAATGATGAATCTTCACTTCACTAGTAGTTAACTCAAGACTCTTCGGCTCCTTTGGATGTCACCCTACATCTCCTTGAATTCTCTGGCAGATGCAATCACTTCGTTCTAGAAGTTACTGAGAAAAAAATTTCACATTCATCCCTTTCTGAGAAATCTACATAGTGGGCGCTAGCTTTTCTGGCTAAGCCCCTTCATTTCACACGACCATCAGTGGTGACCATTGGCCAATCACTTCGGGACTTTGTGTTTCATGTCATATGTCATGAGTCACCCTGAATCTCCTAATTCCCAATCTCCCGAACTCTGAAGTGGATCCTAGCGAAGTGCTAGCTCCTCCCTCGATATGATCTTGGGAAATGAGCTCATGTGTCCATGCGATTGCGGGTGCATCCAAAGGTGGTTTTAAACCAAAATATTTTTTACCCCACAATTCACTATGAGCCTCCATGTGTCCTTTCTCCAAAACCATGGTTTCGATTGTGGCCCACTCACAAAAAATTAAGACACGATCATGTTCTGGCCCCGCAATGTGACGGAACCATTGATCTCACAATCTTGATGGTGCTCCTTGATCAATGGATCTGATATGATGAATTATCCTACCTTCTTTCCTCCATCCACACGTGATCCTTAGTCTCAATGATCAGGTGACATGTGGCCCTCCAAACCAACGGACGAGATCGATTTTTCCTTTTGGGCTTCGGGAGTTTCGATTCTCAAACTCTGCTTGCTCCCGGAGAATTTCACCTGAAGTCCACAATCCAAAAATGCATGTCCCTTTTGGATCAATGGTCACAATCCCTTCAGATATTCGAGGTTCAGAAATCTCAACTTTCCAACCTTTCAACCTTCCTTTGCTTTTCCCCGGAGCTAACAATCTACTGATGTGTGTCCCTTTTGGATCAATAGTCATGATCCTAAGTGATCCTATGGTACATATGGCACCAGGGATGATTTTAAGGATGGAAATTTATTTGAAAATGTAGAAACCTTGGCAAATCTTACTAATCCTTCATATGCCAACTATAAATGTTTGGCAATATTTTTGTAAAAATATTCAAATTTCTAAGGATTTTATATAGTTTTTATAAACTTTTGGCGATTTTTAAGGTAAAATAATTTTATGCTATAGAATTTGGGCAAATCATTTTTAAAATAGCGAATCTCTTTTTTGGAAAAACCATGAAAAATTAGCCCATGAGCGAAATTTAGCCCCTAAAATCATCCCTATGGACCATATCTCACCTTCACGAATCGAGATTTTGTGACTTTGCATTTTGGAGGTTTCCTAATTGACGATACATGATCTTTTGTATTTCGATGGTCTATATCGCTTCTTCGAGAACTCAGACTTCATTCTTCATCGTGCCAGATCAACATCCCATGCTCTCCCTTTGATTGACAGCTATGATCAAATTGCGACATCGTGTGTCAGGCGTTTGAACGTGAGCCAACCCTGACTCTTCCAACTCCCGATATCCGAAATACTCTATATAATTGGCCCACAATCCTCAATGATCTAACAGTCCAGATCTTATTGAGACTTCGCTTTCGCGAATTTGGAGGACTACTCACCTCCCTTCTTCCAACTTCTGATTTTCCAAAACTTGCTCCAGATCAACGACTCACAACTCCCCATGATCTAACGGTCTAGATCAACTCGCGAACTCAGACATCACAAGTTCCCACAAATCTTACCTTTGAATTTTCAATCAGTGAAATGGTGATCTCTCGCCACATGTCCTCTGGATCCAACAGCTCAGATCTCATCGTGAATTCACATTTAATGGAGTTGGAGGATGGCTCTCGGCCATTATTCTCTTCATAGTTATATTGGATCCGATGGTTGTTGGTCCTCGACGCTCAGATCCAATGGATCAAATGTGTACTTCTCCTCTACGCTTCCTCCGACCATTAGAATCTGATCTAATGGACATCGGGTATTCGATATTGGTGATCCAACGACCACTTTCACCCCTCCTCCTAATCTTGTGCATCCTCCTAACTTGGAATAATTTATAAGTGTCAAAGTTTCTACAAGTCCTAATGACTTTGGGTCTCCTCTGCATTTCTGAGAACGCTATCTCTCTTGAGCTTTGGTAATGGAATTAACCTTGGCCTTGGTGCACACTTGTGCTCTGCATGTAACTCTGCACTATTCCTCCTTAGATTTGATTTCACACTATGCCAATAATCATGCCATTGTTTTTATTGTTCTTGTCTGTAGACATGCCATCGTCGTTCTTGTTCTTTCCATAAATGACAAGCACACTCTGCCTATAAACATGCTAACAAAATGGTCTTTGTTTTGAACAATTATGTTGGATTCAGGGACTTCAGCAAATGTGATTCCATTAAAGGTCATGAGATAGCTAGGTTTGAGGACAACCCATCCATATGGAAATGTTTGTGGCATTGATTCAAAGAAGGACAAGGTATATGGTCTCATAGAAGATGTGAAGGTTTATTTGTAGGCATTCCCACACACTAAAATTAGTATGAATGTGGTTGTGATCAATGTATCAGATACTTGGGGCATGTTCCTATCGAGAATTCGGTGCGCCACCCTTGGTAGTTTTCTTAGCATGGACCTCACTCATGCACATATCCCTATGGGGGATGGGACATTTGAGATTCTATATAGACAACATGTTGCAAAGAATCATGTATTTGATATGAATAGCCCTGACTATTGGAATGATTATGAGTATGATGTGACACCTCGAGTCATTGAGTATGATCCTTGGGAATTACCTTTTGCACGAGAATATTGTATTGATACGTTATTTTTCAAGACCAACAAGTATAAGGAGAAGCTTAAAAAGTATCAGGGAAAATATTTGGGATCCATCAAGATACCAAATAAGGATGAGGGAAAGAAAGATCAAGAGAAATAACAAGCTATTAATCATGTATTCAAAGCATATTCTCCCATACATCCTTACATTGAATATCTATCGTATGTTGAATTTGACGAAAGTAGCCTTCATGTGGGATAAAAGAAAGGGAAAACCAAAGTACAACAAGAAGAGTTAAATTATGTAGCTTGGCCCTTATGTCATCAAGAAGAAGTCTGAAAAGGAAACTTATGATTTATCTTCCATGGATGGGAGGAATACTCCATTACCAGTTGTTGACGGGCGAAATTGTTTGTCCGTCAATTAAGAGAGTGGAACCGGTCCGGGGTTGTCTAAATAACCCAAGCCGTTTGGAATGAACCACCCTGATGGGTTTAACGTCTTTGTTGGCCGCTCTAAGGTCCTAAGAAGACCAAAGAGAAAACTAATCTAAACTAATAATCTACCTAAAACAAATAAAACTAACTAAATTAACTAAAACTAACTAAAACAAACTAAACTAACTAAAGAAACTAAAATAACTGAAACTAATAAAACAAATTAACTAAATCAAACTAAAAACTAAATATAAACTATTCTAACTAATAAATAAATACACTAATCTAATTAAAACAAACTACTATATCAACTAAAACTAAATATAAATTACACTAACTATTCTACTAATTACTATTATACTAACTCTAACAATTAACCGTCTAACTACCAGTTATAATACAACTTATTCACAAATATACAATATAAACAATCTACAGATTTAATTAAAACCTGCAAAACTCGTGGGCTTTCTATCCTAAGACAGCTAGATATGTTTTTTGATTTTTATATTTTATGAAAAAGAAATAAAACTTACTGAAATTAAACAATCTAATATACTTACTGAAATTAAACAATCTAATATAAATCTAACTAAACTTATATCTAAACTAAACTACTAATAAGAACGGTAAACAGAGAAGTGTCTAACTCACCTGGAAACGTTCATAATTTGTCCTATGTATGATAACTTTGAAGTGTTCGGCGGAAGTAAACTCGCACTGGTTAGTCCATAAGCTTCTCGTAAACGATCGGCTGCGCTGCTCTTTAAGTTGTTTATAGGACAAACAAGACATAAAAAATCATAGCAATTATATGATTTACAAATCTCTGCAATAAGGGAAACCTGTTATGCAAAAACTAATATTTTATAATCCAACTTATGAAGAAGGGAAACCTGTCATTCACAAACTGAATTAAACAATTGCTATGTTTTTTAAACACTAGAAGAAACCAGATATGGATTACAGTGATTAAATTATATCATTTGCACATGATTAAGATAGCTAAAGTAGTCATTAACCAGATACAAATTGATATACACAACATGAAACAAAATATTGATATAATGAGAAGCTAAAGCTGTAACAAAACACCAAATTCTGCTTCAGTTTGTATTAGAACTCCATATCCTTGTTCTCCCCTGAATGAGGATGAATATTATTACAAAAATGATAGGTTTTTATAAGTCTTTCCACAGGGTAAAACCGCCCTGTGGATAATATCAAACAGTTTTACATAATCTGGGAAATATCCCAAAATCAACTAAACTAAGAAACTAAAATGCAAGTGAAATATTTTGAAATATCCCCTAACTTCTCATCATATCCACTGCAATTTCGAATTGATCTGCAATAGACCAAACATATCAATTTAGAAAGATATTTCATGAGAAAAACAATAAAAATTTGATTCTACAGACTTAGCTACAGAATCCTCTGATTCTGTAGCTAGTCTAAAATAGCATACAGGACTAGAATATAAATCAAATCAAATATTTTTAAAAAGAATCCAATTTTCTTTTAATAAACATTCAAAATGAATCACTAATGACTCACATGATTCTATCATTCAAATTAAACAAAATCAAAAGTAATTCAAACGAAACAGGGGGTAGGAGTACTCTGTTTCACGGTTACCATAATTAGGTCGAACAGTAACTAGACTGTCCTGTATCCAATTAAAATCCAATAACATCAAAATCCAATAACCAAATAGAGAGACAAGTATGCTCTGTTTCGATTGCCATCAAAGTTGGGTAAACAGAATCGAAACCAAACATTTTTACAAATCATTTCGCATCCAATTCGAAAGCAGTGCAATCAAGCAGATCATATGCAACGTTGTGTTTTTCCAAAACAGGAGATACGATTAGATCAAAATAGGATTGTTTTACAATTATCATAACTATTATGGCTCAACGGTTCGCACCACAGGTGGATTAATTCAGACAGATACGTGAACCAATTCAAATAAAATCATAACCAGATTGATTTGACTTTGACCACAATCGTTATAGAATTGACATAAGTACAAATAAACTCTATTGGATTTGAAATGGTTAATTCCAAACAAGTCGCGACATGGTTTAATATAGAAACAAATCATGAATCAATCTCGTTTCGCAAATCCACTTGAAACAGAATATCTATCGTGAAAACGAATTCAAGTGATAGCAGGGTCAATCAAACCAACGTGAATCAACCAGCTAGGTTTTTTACATAACCGTTTCGAATTGTTTTGGATGTGTTTCAACAGGATCATATTGAGAATAATCCGAATTGCATTCCTGTAACAGTTAACCATATCACAATTTTTTGCCAACCATAACATATACATTATAACCTATTCGAATCGAAACTTGACTGTGTTCAAAATTGAAATGTGAAACAGCTTGTGTCTATAATAGATACAACGACTTCAATTAGCAACAGAACATCCCAAATTAAGCTAAATCGAAACAATCAAATCTATACCACGATCAATCAAATCGAAGACAATCCAATCAAAGCTAAACTGGGAAACGAAATTAATTAATCAAAACATAACTATGTACACAATGCATATAGTATGACAGAGCAGATCCAAACTATAAACAGAGCTATGATTTTGTTATATAAACATGTGATAGACATACCAGTGAGGCTGCTCGAGCTATGCCAATTTTGAATTCACGACCGCTGTAGCTGACTACACATTCTTAAATAGAATGGAACCTGTTGTTCTTTGTCTTTTATTAGTGGTCTGTAACTCATTCTTATGATGGGTAAGCAGTGTAACTTGGTCTTCCAAAGATTTAATCTTTGACTGTAGAATAGGCACATCGAGATAGTATCTCTCTAACCAAGAGCCGCACTGATCATAGGGTGGCACAGTAGACTTCGACAGAGCAGGAGAGGGTTTAGATATATGACCGGGGGTTTCACATGGCAGCTTAATGCTAGGGTAATCAGGGTTGTTTTGCAAGTAAGGTGGTAGATTCGACACGAAATCAAACGAGGGTTCGGCACACAGACCTTCCGAATAGGGATACTCACTTGCCAAAAAACACTCGACCTCTAAATCAGAGTCTTCACTAAGCACAATAGGTTTAGGATTGACAGGGGGCTTAGGCTTATTCCTTGCCATACGAGAGATTAGATGGGCAGTCATTTTTCCTTTGGCATTTGTAGCAGGTTTGGCTTTAGGTTTCTTGCCCACATGCTTAACAGTCTCGGCATCCTTAGTCACAGAGTGGGGTAGGTAGATAGGTGAGTCGGGTAAGGGTTTAGGTAATAAGATGTCGTAGGGTACCAAGGGTATAGACTTATCCTCGGTCACCACAAGTTTATCAACCTGTGGTGGATTTGAATCCACAAAATTATTGCGAGCAAGAAAATCATCCCAACAGTCTCGGTGTAACCCCAGATGATAGACAACAATCATTTTAACCAGCCCATAGTGAAAGAGACTGCTATCAGCCTGGTTCCTCTTATATTTTTTAGACATTTTGAACAGGCTTCTATGCAGATAGTATGGCATGTTAAGCTTGAAACCCATAAAAACCATAATTAGATGAAGGTGGTGTAAGAAAACAAAACCATACCGACCCTCGCAGGTGATGAACTACTTGATAATCACCAGCAAGTCATGCCATCGCTGCTTCAGCATGGTCATGGGAAAACCCTTGTCACAGGAGCTAACCTTACGCGACTGAAAGAGCAAAATCCAAGGGACTTCTTCTACCTTGCAATTTTTGGACCATCTCTGCCCAGTGATAGGAAGACCTGTAGCTAAACTGAGAAATTGCTCATCAATTTGCAATTGAACATCCCTAACCTTGTCTCGACAACCATCAAAGGTCAATGCGAATTGCCTAGCAACGCAGAGGTTAAAACCATCAAATTTCTGTATGAACGGGAGCCACCCAAATTCCTCAAGGTCACCACGGGCACTATCGAACATCAACAGAGCCTGGCTACCATTCGGTTCAGCCCTCACGACTGGAGCCATGGTGCGGGCACATGATAAGGGTTTGGGTTGAAAACAACAACACACAGGAGCAAAGTTGCTTGGGTTAACAGCTATGAACGACGAAAGGGGAAACATTAATGTGCGCGTGCGAGGGTGGTGGGATTATTCACTACCATGAAAAGAAATAATGACAAAGTACATCCTCTGTTCAATCAATCATAATATAGTTCAAACCATATTAACCGGCCAACCCAAAAATCAAACGGTGGATAGCATACCAATGCGCCAATGTAATATTTCAAACGATGAATGTTCAATGTGAAATCAAACTCAAAGGTTAAATATGAGCCATCATATAAGTGTGTAATCAAACATTTATAAAACAATGTGACAATCAATTTCATAACATTTGACAAGCCAAGATTTTATAATAATAAGGATCACATCACGTAAAAACAAAATAAACCATGACCTCTATGCAATCGGATGACTAGGTAAGTCCCAAATGATATAAATCTATATGCTCAATGCCTTACCAGTTTAAGTGTTATGCAACCAAAAATGTCCAAAATAGGCATAGTTTGAAAATTCATTTAACCACACAATAATAAACCAAAAGATAAGTGCCATTCAAAATATCAACAAAAGATCATGACAGTTCGAGTAACGATAGAGGAGTTTTCACGCTTATAGTCGTGAAAACTAAATGGAGACTAATTTGTAAATGTCGCAAAGAATGTAAATATCGTTTGTTTGCAAAATGCAACGATAATTTGAAATTCAGAATTCATAGGTGTAGGCAGCTTATAGGGCAATGGAAAAATTGAATTGGTTGCCAACACCAGTTGATGGGTCTATCCTCCAATCCTATGTCGACAGGACTTGATTTCGACGGGCCTCGAGCCCTAGGTAAGTAGGTAGGTCATTTGATTTATTGCATTGAATTTTTGTATTCATCATAGTGTGGTTTCATTTACTTTACGTATTTATTTATTGCATTCATGTTGTGACCCATATGTTGGAAACATATTTCATGTTAGTTAAAACTTTTTGAAAAATGCAAAATTTTCTTTTTAAGGAATAGTTGTCAATTTTGAAATTTTGAAGTTTTGATTACATGAATAAAGGGTGAGAAAGACACCCTTGAATTCTTGGATATCTTGCTTGAGTATGTGTAGGAACAGGTATTACCAGGAGATTATGAGGTTCTCATGTACTCTACGATGAGCACATGTCCCCATGTAGGAGCCAGATGTTACCCCCCCCCAGCCTAGGGGTAATTAAGAAGATGATGTCCCTAGGTCCGCAGGTATAAGACATGGAGTGTCAAGAGATAGATGACCAATTTATCCCACATTGAGAAAATATATCCCCTCCTCTCCACCACACATCACCATTCATCATCATGAATGTAGCAACATCCGCCACACCAGCATGGCCCAAAAAGGACAACAGGTCTTTCCTAATGAGGTAACAAGTTTAGTCTCGTGGACCTTTCCTGGTGGAAGAAATTCACGAGGGGACTAAGCCACTTGGACCTTTATAAGGGCTTGAAATCCTATTAGTTGGATGTATCACCCCACTCATTGGAGGCATTGGAAGATGAATATTGAACTTGCAAAGGTGAATTTAGCACTTGAACAATGCTTGGAGACATGAAGAGAGGATGACATCACCCTCTTATGCCCAAACATCCCTCTTAGGAGGCATGAAATCACATTTTTATGGAGCATTTAGCATGATTGGCACATTTGGTGATGTTTTGGGCTTGAATCCCCACCTTTTTGCTTGATTTGGGGATGAAGTGGCACTTGTTGGCCCTTGACCAAGCTTTGGGAGATTCTTGGTCATGTTGACCTATTTTGGACTTCAACAATATGTCGAAGGATCACAAGATGAAGCAGATATTGTGGGATCTCAGCCCCTTTTTTGGATGTGGGAATATGTAACAAGAATGGAATGTCGGCCCATGGGTTTACCCATGTTTAGGCCTATTTTGTAATATATAAATAGGTGCTTATTATAGATAGAAGTAGTCGTGCATCTATGTGATGTTAGTAGGCAAGTAGGCTAAGTGCCAAGATTTGGATCTGTGTGATCAGGACTTGTAAGTCTTTGTGCATACTATGTTAAACTTACAGAGTTAAGTGCAATTCATTGTAGTAAGACTGTGGAAGGCTTAGTGTTGGAACTCATTGAAGAAGGATCTAGCAAGCTGCGCAGATCGTCTGTCCTATGATTTTGAGGTTCTGTGCTTGTAATCGATTGACTGAAGACAATAAAGAAGAAGAGTTGGTGGATGTAGCCCCAAGGTGGGGGTGAACCACGTAAATACTGTGTTTTTATGCTTTGTTCTTATCTTAATGTTTTTATGACTCTCTAGCTAAGTTATTTGATATAAATAGATAGATCTTCTTATGCTTTGTGCTATGAATGTTAGATCTGACTTCTATGAATGTGCTTAGTTCTTGATTCTACTAGATATGATCCAACTATTTGTACTAAGTGCTTAATTAAATTATATCTGTGTGAATGATGTGATTCTTTGTTCTATATGCATAGTAGTTATTGGTTGAATATTGATGAACTATTGATGCTAAGTGCTCTATTAAGTATTATAATCACAGATTTGTGTCCCACCTAAGGTTGTAGACACTAGAGTCGTGCAACCACCCCTGCCTCTACCTCGGGTGAGACTTCATCTGCTTCAGAGGTGTTGTCGAAAGGGCCGATATTTAGGGTTTTGTTGGTGCACTGTTGTAGTGTTGAAACATGGGTCTGCCCCTATGCCAACAAATGCTTCCTTTGCCAGGACCTGAAGCTGTGATTATTGGGAACTGAGAAAGAAGAATCTCTGTGAAAATATTCATCTGGAAGTTGTGAAAGCTCTATGAATAGATCCATCTCTCTAGTGTGCAGTATTCTACTTGATTTATAAAGATCCGTGCTAAAATAAAGAAGCCCGATCTGAAAAAAAGAAGTCGGATCTGAAGGAGAGAAGCAAGATCTGAAAGCTTATGTGCTCTAAGAAAGGTAAAAGTGACAATTTCTGATTAAAAGAGGTAAGATCTGTAAGCTCTGTGCTCTGATAAAGGTAAGAATAGTGAAAAGTTTTATATCTGAAAGCTTTGTGCTCTGTAGAAGTAAGATAAGTGGAAATTTTGGTTTCTAAAGTATGGATCTAGGTATGTTTGATAGGTTATGTCCTAGCTTGAAAACTAGGGAACTAATAGATGAAAGAAGGCTTGATATGAGTATATCTAATAAGAATAGTGAAATATATGTTATACCTATGCATAGAAAGAATGTTTGGACTAACAAATGGATGCAGAATCCTAGAAAGCATTTTTTACAGGTTAGCTACCATGATCCTAGTGTGTAGTACCAGAAAGGATAGGGATCATTTAAAAGAAAGAGAGGATTAACCCTTTGTTATAGTTGCAAAAGACCAGGACATCTTGCTAAGGAATGCCCTGGGAAAAGACCTAGTTGTCTTTGTTGTAAAGTTATGGACCATGAAGTGTTGGATTTCCCTAGAATGATTGCTAAGATGGAGGAAATGAATCTGAATAAAGAAAACCCTAAGGCAGATCCAAAAATGGCAGAATCCCAGGAAGAATCAGAGACGGTATTGTTGTAAATAAATGAAGCCCTGAATGACCATTGACATGTCAGACTATCAGAGATCTTCAAGGAAAAAGAATGCATGGAAGTAAGAATAGGAGACTTCAACATTGACTGTGTTATGGATGAAGAAACACAGGTGAATATCATGACAGAAAGAACTTGGGAAGCCATAGAGAAGCCTATTATGATCCCTTAATTAGGAGGAATAGGACTATTCATAGGAAAGTTGATAAACCTATGTGGGAAGCTCACCCGCATACCTATGAACATTAATGGAACTTCACCAGAAGAAGATTTCGAGATTATTAAATTTATTGAAGAAAGCGCCCCATTTACCATGTTACTAGGAAAACCTTGGATTGATAGAGATCAAGCTAGATGAAAGGAAGAAGAAGAAGCTTTGGAACAGAAGAAACAAGAGTTAAAAGATTTCATGACCAGAAGGATCGCACACTTGATTGCAGAATAGGAGAACAAATCGAAGCTATTTAACACTAGAGGCCCAGATGTCGAAGCTGCAAGAACATTAGAAGGCCAACAGAAGATTGAAGTACTTATCCTAGACAAAGAAGAAGCATCACCCTCGAATCTTAGGAAATAATTTCAACAACGCGAAGTAACTATGTTAAGAGAAGATAAGAATCAGAATGGAAAAAGGCATACTGAGACGAAGCTCACTGGAAAGAAGGCTAGAAAGCTAAGTAAGAAGAGGGCTAAAATTGAAAAGTTATAGAAAGTTCTAGAGGGAACCTCATAGAAGTAAAATTTGCAAAATTGGAGCTTCAACAGGATATCAGAACAGCGACACATGGCACTTTGCCATGATAAAGAAATATAGTCATTGGGGAACGTTATAACAGTTATATCAATGCTCCGAATAAATAGAAAACCATTTATGGCCAACCATCTTGCCATCTAACCGTTGAGACCACGCCATAATGGATAGAACCAAGTTAATGAATACCTCGTACCCATTGCAAGTGACCTGTTGTCGAGTTACCTATTTATCCCACTGCGCCACACACCTAGAAAACTTTTTCTAATTGAGAATTCGAGCCCACAGACTACGTTGAGTTTATCCCATGATCATCGTGCTTCTTCTCTCTCTCTCTCGTTACTGTGTCTAAGATACCCCCCCACACCTGAGATTGTTAACCCCGAGCATGTATCTTGAACGAGTTGAGCACTACAGAAAGAGTTGTTGAGGAATTTTTTATCGACCTAATGACTGAAACAATCACGTCAATGTCTACAGGTATACAATAATCATCCACGAGAGGACTGCCATCTTCTCTATCCACTGCTCGAGCCATACCATCCCGATCATCTGATGAGAAGTGAACCAAGAACAGGGATGACCTCGCGAATGATAATATGATTCTGAGCATCTTACCCATCTATATACCACCTCTGAGTGGTGTTGTAAACCATGACAACGTACCTAGAGATTTCAAGTATGCCTTGGTTACTGCATACCTCCCGAAGGGGATACGCGTGGTACAAGCAGACCAAGATAAGATCGCAGCATTGAAGTTTAGTGACTTTAACCTAGGATATCGCAAAGTATACAACATGTTAACCCTACATAATTAATTGACTAAAACTAAATGGAATAATTCGAATATCGTCCCTCAAAGATGGACCCACAACCTTGCGCAGTCAACCCTGTTGAACGTTATGAATATTCCACATTTCGGACGACACCAGGAGGTGAATGCATGTGTCAAATTGTTGTTGGATTGTTACCATGGAGATTATATATGGTTAAACCATTGCATAACAGTGGATCCGACATTGAAAAATTGGATCACCAGGCTTAGTATGCAAGAACCCGACCCACAGGATTTATATCTTGGAAAATCCATGGACCGTGCTCTCACTCAAAGGATCAAAGACACTTATGAAGATGTCAAGAAAGGAATGTGAGGCTACAAGGTAGCTTCTATCCAGAGTGGCATAGTGCACCTTGCCTGTCAGATGATTGCAGGAAAGTTAGTACGCAAGAACATACCCACCCAAGTGACTAGTTTTGTAGTCAACCTCGCAGGGAAGTGCACGGAGGGCCTACAAATGAATTGGGCAAAGTCCCTGGTAAACCAATTAGAACTTGACTACAAAGAAGTGCAAGATCAAGGGTATGAATTCCACTTCAGCTGGCTAGTGATGATCACTTTCATTGCCTGGGAGATGCTGGAAGGTGCGACCTTCCCGGACATCGAGCCTTTTGAACCATTGGTTGCGAAGTTCAACGCACTGTGGTATTCAAGCGACATGAATAAATAGTGGTAGTCCAATGTTGTATTTCATGCATACTACAACCAGTTGAAGGTAGATATACAGTCTGAGCCTCACATGATGTCTAATACTTTACACAGGTTCAGGTCGTTGATGAATTTCAATGCGGACCACCATTTCATTTACATCACAACGCACATTGATGAGCACAAGCAATAACTTCAATCCTACTACAAGCTAATGGAGGAGGCCTTAGAGGATATCACCAAGGACTAGTCGGTGGACCTACTCATTCCAGTAGACCCTACGGAGATATCTGATATAGACAATCCAGAAACTACACAGGATACCCCTGGACCTAGCAAGATGAAGAAAACTGAAGAGGTTCAGGATTTAGACAGTGCATCTGCAAAGGCTTCTTCCATATCACCAGAGCAAGGAGGTGATGGCGGAGAGATAGATGGTGCAGAAGTTGAATAGAAGAAAGGCAAGGTTACACTGCCTAGAGATGAGGAGGACCCCTCGAAGAAAAGGAAGGTTTCCCCCCTGAATCCTTCCTCTCGGAAGAAATCAAAATCTTCTATGACAAAAATGCAGACTATCCTCACCTCAGATGACTTCGATTTCATTATAGCAGCCCTGAGTGATGCTTCGCTGGAGATAGAAGAAAAACAAGGGGCTAAGAAGGAAGCGATGTACAATAGAATTGATATTGAGCTCCAAGAAGTGAATCAAGCACTACAGTCCAGCCGTGTAGTCCTCATTGTGCCTCTGTCAGCAAGAACACCAGAACTGGGAGATGAGCTAGCTAAACTCCACCGAATCATTGAGACAGTCGAAGCTCACCTTCGACAAGCACAGGAATAAACAGCGCAAGCCACCCAAGCTTTGACATAAGTACAAGGAGTCCTTGTAGAACAACACAGTACTACAGAATGGGAGAAGCTTGATCTCCAAGCAAATTTCGACGAAGAAAAATCCCAACTACAGAATGAAAATGAAAAGTTGCTCACAGAGCAACTCGAAGTAAAAGAAATGGTCAACAGAGTGCTTCACTCTATGACAGTGATAGAAGTAAAGGTCGAAGAGAGAATTCCACAACAAATAGTACAACTTGAACAAGTGATCCAGTAGCTACAACAACGCATAGCATATTTGGATCTGCACGCAGTACCTGAGACCCCTCAAGATGTAAGAGACCAAAAGGAAGCAACCGCCAGGAGTGCCGTTGAGAGACTGAAGGCTCTTGCTAAAGATTTCAAGTAGCTGAGTAACCATAGTTCCCAAACGTATGAGAATCTCGTTGAGAATCCTAAATTACAAGCAGTGGAGTCACAGCTCCAGGAGMAAAGCAGCATGCAAAGACACTACAGACACATCTGAAGGCCTTGYCAACTGTAGAAATAATGAAGTGGTGTCAAGAGCAGTGCACCATCCAACAAMAAATCCATACAATTCAAAGCAAAGTGATGGAAGTAACTCAATGACTCCAACCTGTGCAAGATAAGGCCTATCAATTGTTCACAAGGGTCAAGAGCCAAGGAGAAGAGCTAGAGTAGGTTGTTAATGCAGCAGAACAATGTCTAGAAGGGCCAATGAATGACATCATAATCCAAGAGTTCATGGAGTAAGAGGTCATAGCATAGTAGAAGGTTGAAGCAGCTCGAGCCAATCTCGAGGCGTTCGAGGCAGAACTAGTCAAACTAGAGTGACTCAGGATGAGTCACAGGTGAGCGTTGGGGGCCTTTTGTCCCTTGACCAAGCTTTGGGAGATTCTTGTTCATGTTGACCTATTTTGGACTTAGAAAGCCTGTCGAAGGAGGAGCGTAAGATGAAGCAGAGATCGTGGGATCTTGACCCCTTTTTGGGTCCTTTTTGGGATGTGGGAATATGTAACAGGAATGGAATGTTGGCCCATGGGTTTACCCATGTTTAGGCCTATTTTGTAATATATAAATAGGTGCTTAGGATAGATAGAAGTAGTCGTGCATCTATGTGATGTTAGTAGGCAAGTAGGCTAAGTGCCAAGATTTGGATCTATGTGATCAGGACTTGTAAGGCTTTTTGCATACTGTGTGAAACTTGTAGATTTAAGTGCAAGTCATTGTAGTAAGACTGTGGAAGGCTTAGTGTTGGAATGCAAGAAAGAAGGATCTAGCGAGCTGCGCAAATCGCTTGTCCTGTGCGGAGTAAGGGTTTTGAGGCTCTGTGCTTGTAACCAATTGACTAAAGACAATAAAGAAGAGTTGGTGGACGTAGCCCCAAGGTGGGGGTGAACCACGTAAATACTGTGTTGTTATGCTTTGTGCTTATCTTAATGTGTTTATGACTCTCTAGCTAAGTTCTTTGCTATAGATAGATAGATCTTCTTGTTCTTTGTGCTATGAATGTTAGATATGACTTCTATGAATGTTCTTAGTGCTTTCTTATGGTAGATCTGATCCATCTATTTGTGCTAAGTACTTAATTACATTAGATCAATGTGAATGATGCGATGTGATGCTCTATTCTATCTGTGAATTAGTTATTGGTTGAATATTGATTAACTATTCATGTTAAGTGCTTTGTTAAGTATTATAATCATAGATTTGTGTCCCAGCTAAGTTTACAGACACTTGAGTCCTGCAACCACCCCTACCTCTACCTCGGGTGAGACTTAATATGCTTTGTAGGTGTTGCCGAAAGGGTTGGTAGTTAGGGTTTTGTTGGTGTGTTGTTGTAACGTTGAACCCTGGGTCTGCCCTTGTGCCAGCAACACTCTTCTAGCTTGACATCCTATCCTTTGGAGGCTTTTCCATTGCACATGCCACCGCATCCACAAAACAATCCCAAGTGGGATCAGCCCCATATATTCCAAACTCCTCTGTGGAACTTTTCTCCCAATAAGTTTCCCACCAATGTTTGACATGAGGGAGATATTGAAGGAGTGTGAAGGTGATCTTTTCTTTTTCAAAAAAATTGTGAATAGAGAAATAAACTTCTAGCAGAGTTAACCATTTTTCTAGGGCTTTTGCATCTATCTGTCCTCCAAATACAAAAATATCAAAGTTAACTTGTACCTTAAAAGGTGAGGTGCCTCCAAAGTGGCCACTTTATGAAGATGCACCTAATTTTATCGGCAGGCGTTGAAGGATGTGGGAAAAATTCTCCATCATTTCATCCCTCTATCGTGTGAGAGCTTTCTCAAGCAACAGATTGATAGGATCGTCTACTCCGTTGTTTTTCTTTCTTCCGCCATTGAGGGTTTCTTGGGTGTGAGAGAGTGATTGTCTTCAAGAGAGATAATCTTGAGACCCAACTTTCTATACTCGGACCTCGTCGGGGACACTCACTGAAAAAACGATCAAGAGCAGCCTGCTCTAATACCACTAATTTGGATTATTTTTGGCACTAAATGAGAGCGGAGATATAATAAAGAAATGCATAGAGATATTGAAAATATTCAATAATATAACAAAAATGTATCAGAGATGCAACCATAAACACATATATATAGTAATACATGATTTCTATTAATCAAATAAATTTACAGAGATTGTAAAAATACAGAGTGAAAGACTCGCTAGAATGGTGGCAGCTTATCTCTGAGAAGAGATGTGACGGCTACTCACATTCGCAAGAATATGATTACAATGAGGATATGAAGGCCTTTTTACAACAAATAGGAATTTCAAAATTCCTAGACATCCAAAAACCTAACCCTAGGAGATGAAGCGCCAAAAGTCATGTGGGTCCCGTTTGGGTAAGTTAGTACATCAACTTCCCGAGATCGTAACTTTTGCATACGATCTTCATTTTAGGCATATGATAGCTCATTGGAAAGGTATTGTCAAGGAGATTCATTTTGGGGGATCAATCATGACTTTGAATATCATTGAGAAATTTGATCTCGAAAAACCCTCATTTAGGCCCTCAAAATTGCCCCAGAAGTTAAAACCTGCTAAAAATAGTAAATTGCCAAAATTGCCAGAAAGTTGTTTTGAGACAATTGGAAAAGGTGGGTGGCCACCGATATCCACCTGGATCATCTACCTTATGTCTAATAAGGTCATGTCCACAGGATTACAGGCCTCATTGACGGGATGATTGGAAGAATCCCCCTCAACTGGACGTCGATCTGGGCCATCCCAAACGGCGACAAAGAAGAGAAGCAAGCACCGCGATGATCTGGAAAATGCAAAGCAGATCCCGCTGGTCTTTCCCAAATACATCTTGGCCTTGGATGGAACAGTTAGTTGTGACATTTTACCGAGATATTTTGAGTATAAACTCATTACTATGTACCTCTCAAAAGGGATACACGCAGTAGGACCACAGTTAGGATTGATCCCAGCACTTAAGATCAATGACTTTAACCTGGGAGATAGGAATAATTACGTGATGATCGCACTGCATCACTACCTGATGAAAACAACTGGGAAGAATCCAAAGATAGTTCACTAGTCATGGATCAAGGAGATCACAAGGTCAAAAATATTGAATATCATGAAGATCCCACACTTCGACAGACATCAGGAGGTTAACACATGTGTTAAACTACTGCTGTTGTGCTTCCATGGTAGGTATCTATGGTTGGATAGGTGCATCACTATGGATCTGGTGCTAATCCACCTGGTCATCGGACTAATTATGCAAGGACTAGATCCACACCAATTCTACCCAGGAAAGACGTCAAATCGCTCCTTGGCGCAGGGAATCAAGGAAGCGTATGGCGATGTGGAGAAGGGGAAGAGAGGATACAAGGTAGCCTCCATACAAGATGGTATAGTGTGCCTGTATTTTTAGTTGATTGATGGTAATCTTGTTAGGAAGAACAGACCAACACAAGTCACGGGGTTTGTCGTCGACCTCACAGGGAAATGTGTTGAAGAGATGCAGATGAATTGGGAGAGTTACCTCGCCAACAATTTGGAGAAGGACTATCGCGAAGCACAGGACCAAGGCTACGAGTTCCACTTTAGTTGGTTACTAATTCTCATATCCTTTGTTGCTTGGGAGATGCCAGAGGGAGCGACATTCCTTGAAGTCGAGCCATCAGAACGCCTGGCCGTGATTTTGACCACCCTGTGGTATTCAAGCGACATGGTGAAGCAATGGCAATCAAATGTTGTGTTTCACACCTACTACTTACAGCTAAAGAGGGCCATTGAATCCGTCCCTCGCATGATGTCAAATACGCTCCATCGGTTCAAGCCACTTGCTAAGTTCTGCACAGACCGACACTTCATATATATCACTACACATGGAGATGAAAACAAGGAGGAGTTTCAGTCATATTATAAATTGACTGAGGACGATATGGAGGAAATAACCAAGGAATGGTCTACAAAATTCCTTGTACCAATAGAATATATAGAGCTCTTCAACCTTGATATCATTGGAAGCCCATCAGCCACCCAGGTTGAACATGATGGACAAGGTAGCGACAAGAAGAAGAAGAAAAAGGAGGAAGTACAGGACATTGACAGTGAGGAAAAGGACAACACATCGAAGGAAACTACACCTGACTCACCTAGAGGAGGAGAAGGCGACGAAGTAAACCAAGAGGAGGAAGGGGATGAAGACAAGAAAGAAAAGGGTGAAGTAACACCTCCTAACGATCCCCTAAGAACATTAGGTTTTGGTTATGAAGTCCCTTAATTCTTGTTTTTCTTGTTCTATGGCTTCCTCTTCTTCTTTCCTTCAAACCTGATCTTTCTCAATCCAAGTCCTTCCCAACAAAAGTGAAAAGGGAGCATTGTTCTCAACAAACTTAATGACCTCAAATTATTCTTCAGTCGATGTTCCATGGCCTATAATAAGTACATGAGTAAGTCTTCCACATAGGATTGTCATATTTCCTTTAAACAATCCTATTCCTCCTAATGAAGGAATCATCGTAGGCTTTCCCAAAATTTCCCAAGTGGTTTCTATCATAATATTCACCTGTGTTTCTTCATATAGAACATAGTCAATGTCTAAGTCTCCTATTCTTATTTCTATGCACTCCTTCTCTTTTAAGATCTCTGGTAAACTGATGTCTCTGTGATCATTCAGGGTTTCTTTCATCTGCAATAATATAGCCTCTGATTCTTTCTGGTGCTCTAGTACATCCTTTGTCTCTTGACCTTCTTCAGAGTTTTCTTGATTCATGTTCATATTCTTGACTTTAGAAATCATTCTAGGGAAATCCAAAACCTCATGATCAATATCTTTAAAACAAAGACAAATAGGACTTCTACCAAGGCATTTCTTAGCAAGATGTCCCAGTCTTCTGCAACTATAACAAAGTGTCAATCCTCTCTTTCTCTTAAATAATCCCCAACCTTTATTGTACTACGCTGGGATCACAGTGAGGGACCTGCAACCTGGAAAAATTCTTTCCAGGGTCTTGCATCCACTTGTTAGTCCAAAAATTATTTCTATGCATAGGGATAACATATCTTTCACTAGCTCTATCAATTTATTCAAATCAAATCTTTCTCCTAGTTGTGCCCTAGTTTTTAGACAAAATCTATCAAACATACCTAGATCCATTCTTTTGAAGAAAACATTTCCACTTATCTTACCTTTATCAAAGCACAAAGCTTTAAGATCTTACCCCTTTTATTCAGATCCAGTCTTCTTTCTTAGCATAGAGCTTCACAATTCAAGTAGATTATTGTGCACTACATTGATAGATCTATGCACAAAGCTTTCTTTTCTTTAGTTCCCAACAATCACAGTTTCAGGTCCTAGAAACAGAACCATTTTTGGCACAGGGGCAAACCCAAGTTTCAATGTTTCAATAGCGCACCAACAAAACCCTTACTATCGGCCCTTTCAACAACACCTGCAAAGCAGATGAAGTCTCATCTGAGGTAGAGGCGGGGGGAGTTTCAAGACTCAAGTGTCTACGACCTATCTAGGACATAGATCTATGATCACAATACTTTAACAGAGCACTTAGAAAATAACATTCATTAGTATTTAACTCTTATTCACATCATGGTTAAAACCCTAATTACATATCAGCGCAGTAACAACACATCTAACCATTAGCACATAGCATCAGAGAATATCTAGAATCCATTCATATATAAAGCACTAAGCATATGGATCTTATCAATCATGCATCAAGATCATTATACTAATCAAGTAACTACATAAACAACATGATCAATATAGCATAAATCACATCAACACAGTATATACATGGTTCACCCCAGTGTGGGGCTATGTCCACCAACTCTTCTTCTCTCATTTATTAGTCTTCTTCAATCTTCTTACATGCACAGAGCCACAAATCCAACTCTTCATAGGACAAGAGATCTGTGCACACCTCGCCAGATCATCCTTCCCTAAGTTAGGTCAAAGCACAAAGCCTTACACAGTCTGTGCACAAAGAACTTATCTCTGCAAGCCTTAACACATCCATGCACTAAGACAAATATCATTGTTGGGCTCTAAATATGTTCTAAAAGAAACCTTAGTTTAACATTAAATTATCAACACGAGGATTCATCTTCTATCTCAAGAATATCATCAAAGTCTATGCAGATAGCTCGTAGAGGCTAAAATCGCGTAGTTAAAGAAAATATGAGTTTATCAAAAATCAAGTTCCTCACACATTCATTAATTTTCTAAAGCTAAGATCCTACTGAACATGATTGAAATCTGATCTATAATGTGCTATGAATTGAAGGCATGAATTGAATTGTTGAATTGATCTAATTAAGGGACAATAATTGAATCTAATATTAAAGTCATGACATGATATAATTAAGAAACAAGAATTGAATCTATGGAAATAAGTTGATCTATTGATAACTATCTAATCTACTAGAAAGAAATAACTAAACACTGTAAATTGAGACAGAACAGTAATTGAACATCAAATTCTAACTAAGTAGAAGGAACAACAAATGCTACGTTAATGGAAAGGAACAACAAATGCTAATTTAACAGAAAAGAACAACAAATGCTAATTTAACGAAAAGGAACAACAAATGCTAATTTAATGGAAAGGAACAATGCATGTGAAAATGAGAGGAACTGTCAAGCAGTAAACTACAACAATTGGAATCTGGAATAGCAATCGACAACATTCAAAGGAAAGCATCTATATTTTGCAAGCAAACAGTATCAAAACATTAACACGCTTATGCATTATTGTAACAATGATAAAAAGGATTTAAAGTTAGAGACATAAATCAAACCGATAAAATATAGATTAAGATAGTAACTCCTTCAAACTGGGCCCTTGGTCCTCAGAAGCACTACTACTAGGAACTCAGTATACGAAAATGATGGAAACATTCAAAATCTTTATTAATTCCATAACTGAGACAACATTTACAGAAACTATTTGCGTAGAGTAATTCTGAATTCTAAATGTTTACATACAATTCTTTGATTATCCTTCCAGGATTCACTATTCTTTATATATTACAAAATATGGGTAAATAAAGCTACCCTGAGGATCAAGAGATCCTCACGATCGCTATTACTATTTTTGAAGTTTACAAAATAGAGAACTAATCTCTCTTGAACTGCTTTAAGCTCCATATCTTTAGCCTCCAATAGCTTACGCATATTCAAAATCTCTTTTGTTATCGTGGTTTTACCAAGATTTACCCATTCCTATAACAAAATCAAAAAATTCCAACCATATTTTAGAATTTATGAACTTCAACTCAATGATAGTTCTAGAAGACATTTTAGTCATTTCCTATCCTATTTTATTCCTAAGTAAAATAAAATTCAGTCAAGATGATTTCATAAATCATGGAAATGAGGAGAATATATGTACCTTTTCATAACCCAACATACCCCCTAGATTACCTTCTTGCATGTCCTCATGCAAGCTAAGTTCTTACATGTAGAGTAGTGATGTTGTAAGGACGAAATGTTGGTTCACCAGGTGCACTAAATCCATTCTTTCTTCTGAGTTCTACGAAAGCAGTTTCTTCCCTCTTTTTATTAAATTGATAATATCTCTAGTAATCCTCTGGAGGAAACCAGATAAGAGGGGGATTATATCTACACCCAATCCAGGCCGGTCCTTCCTCCTGTATCATTCTGGGATACCTTTCTATTCTAAAGGTGGCTGCAAAGAAGTTCTTGAAACCGAAGGGCTCTCTAATATTTACTTCAACTGGGGAGACATCCCACCTTAACTAGGAGACAGTAAGAGCTTCTTCTTTGAGTTCCCTAAAATAGGTTATGTCTGATCATATAACATGTTGATGAATAGGGCCTAAAAAGATTCTCACTCCTTCCCTTTTTATGAATGTCCTATGTCCCATGATAGCTGGAAAAGACTTTGGTGGTTCCCCCTGACCCAGAGATCTAACCCAGTTTATCTCTTCATGAAATTTTTGTGGGCCTTAGCCCACCTGACTTGATTTTTAGTGAAGGATAAGAATGCTTGAAATTGGATGTCTCCAATAAAAGGACGAGGATTATCTCTATTGTTGTCTTCTAAAATGAAATTATGGAATTATAGCTCACACAGAAAATATTGTACTTTCTCTTCATGCTCCCTAAAACAAGACACAAACTCAGAGATAGTAGTCAATTTAATCGGTTTACCTACTCAAATAGATTTCACCCTTAGAAACAGGTAGCATTCTAATAAAAACAAAGTATAATTGGTAACAACATCTCTACAATCTATTGCATCAGTGTAGATATCACAAATTGCTTTGATTTTCTCCAAATGTTTTTCCAATTGACCTTGTACTTTCTTTGTCTTCCCTTGAGCCTTAGTCAGCTCAACATGTGTCTCATTTTCCATTGTTGACATGGTTTTGAGTTGTTTAACAACTCTTCGGTACTCTGTCATGGTCACCATTTCATCTCTGGTCTGAT
Organism: Picea mariana; assembly: GCA_032191745.1. NCBI lineage: Eukaryota > Viridiplantae > Streptophyta > Pinopsida > Pinales > Pinaceae > Picea > Picea mariana. Next base: position 32,955 of record JASDQU010752641.1, on the reverse strand, counting down.
TCAAGGCCTGTTGGGCTTGTACCAGTTCTGCTTCTAGTCTTTCAATGATGGCACTCTAATCCTAAAATTGAGATACATCTTCAGTCTGAAAAGCTACTTCTTTCATTACTGGAATTATTGTTTGAGTTTCTACATTTGTGGTCTACAGAGGAGTGGGAATCACTTCCTCAATTTGGGAAGTTATTCCTCCTAGAATTTATGGTTGAGCCTCTATTTCATATGATCCGAAAGGAATTTCCTCTTCATTTTGAATAGCTACCCCATTACACATCAACATTACTCACTTTGGCAAGTGTCGCATGTTGCTCGCAAGTGTTGCATGTTGCTCATAAGTGTCACATGTTGCTCATGAATGTTGCAAGTATCAAGCAAATCATACTGCCATGATGATGACACTAAGGAAACACTTAAAATGCCTAAAACACTTGATCTGGAGAAGGAGGAATGGCTAACTGAAGTTAAGAGCCTCTTGCCACATGGATCATTTAATTTAAGGTTTTGGGAGAGAGCACTCCCCTACATCACCCTTAGGAGCATTGGCACTCCCCTATAAGGTGTTAGGGAGCGTTATAGCACCAAACTTCTCTTTTGAGGGAGCTCTATAGACTTTTAGAGCACTGGTGCCCCCCTTGAGCCTACTAGGGAGCGCTATAGCACCCTGATGCCCCTTTTGAGGGAGCGTTGTCTAATCTGGGTAGCAGTTGATCTGTTGAGGAGAATAAGGGGAAATTCTTCTGAGTTTGGAAGGTAGTTGCATTCAAATTCATGGTTCAACCATGATCTTAGGAGAAGATCCCTGATCTAAGGAGGGAATTCCTCAACTTACCCTAAAGATACCTCAAGAGGTTAGGCCTCTCTGAACCTATATAAGCAGGCTCTATGATGGTGGAAAGGAGGAAGAATTGGAAGTATGAAACCTATGACCTCATAGGAAACATACAGTGAACTAAAGGAAAGTAATCAGTAAAGTTGTTGTCGTCCAGATCGTGGACCTTTTGAGCAAGGGTTAGACAAAGGGGACTTGACGAAGCTTTCGCATTCGCATCTATGGCTGTAAGCTACTTCTGTCATTGTTCTCATTAATATGACACGCTTGGCCTATTTATTTCTAGTTTGTGTTTAATCCCACATGAACTTGTCTATGATAGATAGATCTATTTCAAGATAACACCAATAGAGTAGGAAGTGGTTGTACTGTTGTTTGTCTATAGGGGTCATCGAGGAGCGAAAGTTTGGAGCTCAACTCAGAGCGTGCAGGGACAAACGTCGGTAAAAGGTACTTCTTTTCTCCTTCCCCCTCATGAATTAGTTTGTATGGATCTGAAAGGAAGTCAATGTCCACGTTAAGCATCTTTTGTCTTAAGAGTTAAGAGCCTAGATCTCAAGAGGAGATCTACCTGTCCGCAGGGAGATTTTCCTTCAACAGAAACCGGTGACTCCACTAGGGATAGTATCGAATCAAAACTTTTGGTTTTGATTTCTCCTCATAGACCTTGTATTACCCTTTCATTTTTTTCAGACCCAATTCACCCCTTTTTGATTGATTTCATGAGTTAATTGACTCCTTACCCATCACACTCAGCTTGATTGCCAAAATCCGACTGAAATTTTGGATTTTTTGACATTTTCATGAGGTTTTTAAGCCAGATGCCCCTGTGGCTGTGTTGACAGAGTGCCAGTGCTCCCTAGGTATGTTAGACTGAGCACTATAACTCTTGTTTCCCTTTACAATAGAGCGCCAACCCTCTTTTGGAAAAAAACCTGTCCAGAATTGCTTTTTTCAGGGTCTAGTCTCTGTGTTTCACTTGATGAGCCTCTCTGTGAGTCAATGCTTCTTCCCGCTCAACTTTGACATCCTTATTTATGAAGAACAAACACCTCGATGTTTAGATTTTGTAGCCTTCTTCATTATTTTTGAGTTTTTCTGTTGTTGGGAGTTCAAAACCAATGCACTGTTGTTCTCTCCTTTTTGACTGAGCGAGAAACTCTGGTGAAGGACATCAGGAGTCTACGAATCTGTTCATTTGGTTCTTGTTGAGGTCATTGTTCTTCAACATCTCTTTTTGTGTGAAATTCTTGGTTTTCTTTGTTTTCTTTTCTTTTGCTTCTTTTTTTTAATCACAACAAGAGGGTGTATTGTTTGTACACAACCTGCTCATGCTTTTCTGAGTTTCCTTGATCCAAAAGGTTAATTAGCAGGAAAAGTGTTGTTTTGAATTAATCATTATTCACACACAAACAATAAAGAGACATCTTCGTGATTGATTTGCATATTAGAAGACATTTCCAAAAGTTTTAGCACCACATTGGATTTGAGTGAAATTTTTTTTGTTTGAGGACATTCCTTATTAGTGCTTGTTAGTGAAAAGAACTCTCTCTCTCTCCCTTAAATAGATATTCATCAAAAAGAAATGATTGTTTATCATCTTTGATGCATTTTTTGGGGAT